>JALBUQ010000123.1:0-68702 GCA_024364755.1 Pseudohyphozyma bogoriensis
CCCAACTCTCGCTGTTCTGAACCCACCAGCAGCAAAACTTACACTACTCTGTACTCTACTGCACCAGTCCGCTCGCTCAAGCAGCTCGGTCTAGTCGCCGGACCGCCAGACTACACCCCGCACCCCGACTTCAAGGCGTACGTGCTCCTCCTCCTCCCCTTCTTCCTCCCAAACACGGTCTGGCCCTCCGTCGGACGGCAAGTGAGCTACGGTGCAAATAGGTGGAGCAACATCTGTCTCGTAAGACGCCGTTGGGGGAACGAGGACGCGCTCGCGCATCAGACGAGCGGGCGCGCCTTTTTTCTCTGGCGGCCAGGATCCTCGTGGAAGGATGGGGCGGGGATGTGGGACGAGCTGGACGAAGAACACCGATGCTTTGGAAGATGTGTGGCATCTTTCTGAATGAGAATCGCGTAGTTGCGAGCGGGTTCGAGCTGTGTGCTGGATCGGACAGGGCAGGGAACACGAGGAGGCTCGCCGTTGCTCGTCCTCGAACGCCGACACGCTAACACGCCTCTCTGTTTCCATTGTTACAGCCCAGAGATTTCCTCGAGGACGTACAAGTACTCCCTCGACGGTCGTTTCTTCGCCTCCGCTTCGTCAACCGGGTTCGTCGCCTCCTTCGTCCCTTTGATCCCTCTCGGTCGGCGCGCGCGCGAGAGAGAGCTAACCTCCCAAGTCGCAGAGTCACCATCACCGATGCGCACTCCGGCGCTCTTGTCTCTGAGCTCCCGCTCAAGCTCGCCATCGACATCTCGTTCTCGCCGCTAGGGACTCAGATTTCGACGTGGGAGAGGCAGAGTGAGTCCTGGCAGTCACGTTTCGAACTCCGAGTTCTACTGCTGACGCGGGGTTGGGAACGATCACAGTCAAGATGGAGGATGGACAGCCTGGTCACAAGAACATGAAGGTGTGGGATGTCGCTACCGGTGCCGAGTTGATCGGATGGGGTCAGAAGAGTTTGGAGGGCTGGTGAGCTGGCATTTCCTCTGTCCTCGGAGGCTGACATTAGATTTGCTCACGCTGGATAAATGGGTGACGATGATACAGGGCTCTTCAGTACACCGCGGACGAGTCCAAGGCGGTCAGGGTCGTCACGAACGAGGTGCAGGTCTACGACCCCAAGGACTTTGCGAAGGGCGTCGTGGACAAGCTCAGGCTCGAGGGTGTCGCTAGTTGCCAGGTCTCGCCAGGGCCGAACCCGAATGTTGCTCTCTTCATCTCCGAGAAGAAGGTGCGGTCTCACGCTCTCGCTATGTGGAGGAACAGGCGGCTGACGAAGGCGCTTTCGTGATGTGTGTGCCAACAGGGTGCTCCAGCGTCCGTCAAGATCCACTCGCTTGCGCTCCTCTCCGTCCCTTCGGCCTCCAAGACGTTCTACAAGTCGGACAAGATTACGATGAAGTGGAACAAGGCCGGCACGCAGCTCCTCTTCCTTACCGCTACCGAGGTTGACAAGACGGGCAAGTCGTACTACGGCGAGACGAACTTGTACATGATGAGCGCGGCGGGCAACTTGGATTCCAAGGTCACTCTGGGTGAGTTTCGGACCGTTCGGGCGCGGCAAGGTGCAAAGCTGATTCCTGCTATATCAGACAAGGATGGAGGTATTCACGACTTCACCTGGAGCCCGAACGACAACGAGTTCGCTGTCACCTACGGATGTGAGCCTAAATCTCGTCGCACGTGCGGAATGAGCATGCAACTGACGTTTCTGCATCCAGACATGCCCGCCAAGACCGTCATCTTCGACAAGCGCGCCAAGCCGATCCACGACTTTGGCATGCACCCTCGCAACTTCCTCTCCTACAACCCTCAAGGCCGCCTCCTCTGCATCGCCGGCTTCGGAAACCTCGCAGGCCAGGTCGACATCTGGGACCGCAAGACGATGAAGAAAGTGTGCACGATCGACGCGCCCAACACGAGTCACTGCGAGTGGAGTCCCGATGGACGGTTCTTGCTTTGCGCGACGTTGAGCCCGAGGTTGAGGGTCGACAACGGGATGAGGATCTTCCACTACACTGGGTCGTTGGTGCATGTCGAGTCGCTGGAGGAGTTGTACCAGGTTCGTTCTGTGTTTCTTTGGTGGAAAGGGGAGGTTGGGCGAGTGAGCTGACTCTTCCACGTCACTGCAGGCTTCGTGGCGACCCGAGAACCCCGAGCTGTTCCCCTTCCCTGCAGCTCTCGAGACCGCCCCTGTCCCTTCCGTGTCTGCACAATCCGCCGTTCCCGTCAAGGTTGCTGGTGAGGGCCTTTTCCGAGGCTTGTCTTCGAGTGCCCACGTCTGATCCACTGCTGCTACACAGCCCCCGCCGGCGCCTACCGACCACCTCACGCCCGAGGAACTCTCACCCCAACGCTCTTCAAACGCGAAGACGAGGGAGGAGCCGCTTACAACCCCGGATCGACCAACAACTTCCCTCAGCAAGGCAACGGCCGTACCTCTCCCACCTTCGGCTCTCGCGCACGGAGAACAATCCCTGGGGCCGCCCCTCCCACGGACGGCGCGAGTGGGCCTTCGGACGAGAACTCGAGTCGTAGGAAGAAGAAGAACGACAACAAGAAGAAGGGAGGGAACGATTCGGGCGCGTCGACGCCTGTCGTTGAGACTCCTCCGGCTGCTCCGGAACCGGTCGTCGCGGCGCCGGTCGAGTTGTCGGCGGACGACAAGAAGCGGAGGGCGTTGATGAAGAAGTTGACGGCGATTGAGCAGCTCAAGGCCAAGAAGGCGGCGGGGGAGAAGTTGGAGTTGACGCAGCACAAGAAGCTCGATAGGTGCGTTTTCTTTGCTTGCGGTTTTCGTGTCTTTACTTGTGGTCGACCACGTGGTGCGAGCTGCTGCTGACTTCTCTACTGCCTTTTGTAGTGAGGCGGAGATCCGAGCGGAGCTCAAGGCTCTTGACCTTGGCAAGTAGAGTAAAAGGCGGTGGATGAGTCGGAAAGATGGAAATGGTTGAGATGACTTGTAGAACGACGGAAGCACCAGGATTTGCAACGTCTTGATCTCTGCCGCCCTTCTTCCTCTCCTCTTCCGTTGTGATGGGTTCGGCTTGCGTGAGTGTTACGATTGCTGGATGAACGTCTGTGTCTATCTCGTTGTGCGTCTACATCTTTGTCGTCTGCTCGCGCCGGAGGGACGGTCAGCTTCCATCTCAAAACCTCAAAGCCCGAAGCAAACTCGCCTTTCTCCCCACATCTCTCGCAATCACCATGCTATCGTCAAGTCTTCATCTCAACAACCTTCTCACATCTGTGTCTCCTCTTCCCCTCCCTCAGCCTTGGCCTATCGAACTGATTGACACTGGGAGGAACGAACGGTCGTGCGGCGGGGGTGGAGAAGGGATCCATGCTGCTGATGGCGAGGGCTTCGAGTTTGAGGATATGCTCTATCCGAAGAAGTTCTAGCTGGTGGTTGGAGTTACGTCGGAGAGTGGAGGATGTCGAGGTCGAGGTAGAGGGGAGGAGAGCCGCGGTGCTGGAGCCTGAGGATGGGAGTCTGGTGGGAATGGTAGGCGGGTAGGTGGAGGTAGAAGCGACGGGAGAGGTGACGGATAAGTGCTTTGCGAGCGCTTTGACGAGCTGAGCCAGCGAGCTAGAGGCCCTAACGACACGATCAGCGCCTCCGCCCTCCCACCACACGACCTGGACACGGCGATAACGGGCGCATCACTCACGCTGCCAGCTCCGTCGGCACTTCCAATGCCACCGTTCCTCCCCTCTCATCCTCTTCTACATCCTCCTCGAGCTCTAGCCGCACTCCTCCTTCCAGCGAAGCTGAAGCGGGCCCCGACAAGTCGCCCGATAACAGCTCCTCGATACACGGAACCGGTTCGGGCGCGAGAGAAGTCGGCAGGAGTTCCGGTGTGGTCGGGTAGCTCACGGGAGCTCTGTAGCGGTGAGAGTCCCGTGGGTCTCGAGGCATGGTTGTAGGAGTGTGGGGGCGGTGTGGTGAGGAAGTGGTGGAAGTCGTGGGCGAGCGGTAAGCTTATCATCGCGTTGCCGCGCTCTGGCCGGCATCCGAGATTTCGAAATGCCGCAAGGCGTTTCAGAGGAACGCAAACTTCGTTTCTTGACAACTATTTCATACGAGACGAGCCTCCTGAGGCACAGGCTACAGAAAGATTTGATTGGCCCTGGGGGAAATCCTTGTGTCTGTTCCATCATGGATCGAGTGTGAGGGACTACGTGGCTACTCAAATGCGTTGGCGTTTAACGGAAGTACTGAGGAGGGCCATGTCATTGCCTGGAAAGTCAGGAGACAAAATTGGAGAGACTCACGGGCTTGACAACAGCCCTGACATGGAACCACGCCTCATCGAGCACTTTGACGAGCTCTTCGTCCAGCGGTCCCTTCTCCAGCGCCTCGAGGTTCTGCTTGAGGTGATCGAGGGAGGAAGCGCCGATGATGACATTGTCTCCCTTTTCTTTCGAGAGGAGGGAGTGGTGCGCTACCCAGCGAAGAGCGACCTCGGCGAGGGGGATGCCGTGCTTTTCCGCGACGGGGCGCACGAGCTCGAGCGCTTCGAAGTAGGAGTCGTTCCAGTAGCGCTGGCGGTCTGGAGAGATATTTGTAAGTATTGACATCAGAAACTTGTATGGTGTTCCTTTTGATAAAGCTCGTGTCCGTCCATCTAGAAAGGGAAGTGACTCACAATTGGCGCCTTGCGACGTGGTCTTGTCGAAACGCGTTCCATCGGGAGCAGCCTGGTCAATGGAAGTGTACTTTCCTGTGAAGAAGCCACCCGCAAGCGGATTGTAGAGGTAAAACCTGACCACCCGCCATCAGTCACAAACATCAGCTCAGGATTGCGCAATGCCACGTCATCCAGTGCCCATCAAGATAAAATCCTCCTCGAAACTCACGCAAGACCAAATTTGCGAAGCGCTGGGAAGAGCTCAGGCTCAACGGCACGGTGCACGGCGTTGTAGACACCCTTTTAACGTGGTGCTTGTTAGGAAAAAGGAAAGGATTGAGAAAGAGGCGGTGCTAACCTGGTATACTGTAGGCTTGACCCATCCGTTCCTCTCGGTGATGCCGACGATCTCGGCGACTTCCCAGGCCTAAGGTATGACTGTCAGCTTTCATGATTCCGAGTGAGATGAATGAGGGATTTACAGCATAGTTGCTGAGTCCGAGGCGGCGGAACTTGCCCTGCTTGTACAGCTCGTTGACGCCCTTGAGTGTCTCCTCGTAAGGTGTGTTGTGGTCGGGCGCATCTGAATGCAGAAACATTCATTCGTTTCAGCTGTCCAACAGTGATTTCGAAGTGAGTCTGAAGCTTACGGAGGTAGTAGATATCCACCGCGTCAGCGTTCAGTGCCTTGAGGGAGACCTCGATCGTCTTGTTCAAAATCGGGATCGTGTGGTTGATGCCAGGGGTGTTGGGAGAGATTTTGGTGTCGACAATAAGGCCACGCTTCTTCCAGTCGATCTGAAGTCAGATAAACGTGCAAAGAGTCAGCTTGAGCACGTCACCCTCGTCCAATGTGGGGCGAGCGAGCTGGCGCACCTTGCCGAGCAGCTCCTCGCTGGTTCCTACGGTCAGAAGTTGGTGACTAAGCAGATGAGATGGGCTGAGAGTAAATGTTAGCATACCTGCAGCATATCCTCGAGCGGTGTCGACTTCCGAATGTCCCGCCTGTTGAAACACGTCGAGCACGGTCTCGAGTTCAGCGGCGGTGTGGATGCGAGCGCCGGGCGTGCCCTCTGCTCCAAACGTCATCAGACCGAGAGTGACATTGATGGCAGATCTAGACATGTTGGTGGTGGTGGCGAGGCAAGATGTGGTAGGAAGCAAAGCGACGAGTTGCACCATTTCTCGCGGAGAATACGCGCGGAGATCGCCTTCGGGGAGATTACCCGGCTCGAGTCTGGGGCACGAAGTCCACGGAACTCGGGCCGGTGACTGCTGGTTCGTTTCTCTCACTACTTCGACACATACACCTTTCGACCAGCATCAGCCCAATCGTCCACCTCCGCTCCCACTCAGCTCGACATCACCATGGCGGCCGCGGCGCGCAAGGCCGGCCTCGCGAGCAGCAGCACCAAGCCGATGTCGGCGGGGAGCAGCAGCGGGCCCGTTTCGCTGGAGAAGGATCTGTACGAGAACGGACTCGTGGCGTACAGCCTCAAGGCGCCTTCGTGGAGGGCTCCGTGGCTGGCGACACACGACAACTCGGGCACGCCTCAGTTCTACCCGACCGTCGAGGGCCAGGACGAGGACCAGTTGACGGAGCAGGCCGTCAAGAGCGGGTTCGTCGTGCCCGCCGTCGTCAAGGCAAGTTCGAGTGCTACGAGGAGGGAAGTACGGGAGCTAATCGTGAGAGTTTGGCGGCAGACGGAGAGCTTCTCGGCGCACCAGTTGATCTACGAGAAGCTCAAGGGCGACAGCATCCTCCCAGCGTTGTCCAAGCTCGCGTCAGCCGTCGCAGAGCGCGTTCAGGCTCGCGTTCCTTCCTATGGGTAGATTGACATTCCTATTACTATGCTCCGGAGCCGACAGCTGAGCTCTGGATGTGCAGCCCACCCGCGTTCCGGTACCCGCAACGCTTGACCCTCAACGAGGCGAAGCGCGAGTCGTGGGTCAACGACCTCGCCAACCCCGCCGTCCCACTCTCGAAACTCGCCAGGGCGGTCCCGCATGGCTTCAGGGGCGAGAAACTCATCGACATGCTCACCGTCCGACAAGTGCCGATCCAGCGGGCAGTCTGGTACATCCGCGCCATCGGCTCCTCGGACATTGTGCGTTGTTTACAATCGCTTTCACTGCTCAAGCCGCGCTAACATTTGCTCTTTTTGGTGCTCAGCAAACACAAATTAAATCGAGGAGAGACGCAGGGGTCAGCGTAGCCCAGTACACCCGAGAATGGTCCGGCGTCGTGCAGGAATACGTGCGCAAACAGCTCGCCGAGATCGCGCTCCCCGACGCTCCCCCCTCCCTCGCCGCCTCCCTCTCAGCCTCGACTTCCTCTTCAAAGCCTCTGGCCAAGAACGTGCTGTCTGACGCCGAACTTCGCTCGAACTGGAGCACGCGATTTGGCTACACGTGAGGCATTCCGTCGTGCCCTGCGTCTAACCTTGAGATCGCTAACGTCGCACCCTGCAGCCTTCGCCTCCTCGAAGCACTTTACGAGGAGAGCTTGATAGAGCAAGAATCGTTCCTGCGGTTCATCGTGTTGCAGGTGGAAGCTAGCAACATCGGCCAACTCCCGTTCGCTCTCTTCCTCGCCGAGGAGTACCTGGGCGAATTCCTCCTTTCCGAGCCTCTCTCGGCTAGACTCGCAAATGCTTGTTTCACCCGACTGAAAGATGTGAGTGCTGATGTCATTGTACTGATTGCTTTCCTAACAGTGACTTTTCTACAGATGCTTTCCGAACCGACAACAAGCCCGCACCTCGAGGAGACATCTCACGCTCTCTCGTCCATCATTCGTTCAACCTTCATCGCTCTTCCCGACGCGTTCGTCGCTGGCCCACTTTGGACAAAATACTCCAAGCAGCTCGAATCGACGATGTTGGCGACGCCAGGATTGGAGCCGTCCCTGTCAGAGACCATCCGCGCCGATCTGGCAGACTTGAAGGCGAGGGCCGAGGCGTCAAGTGAAGCGACGCAGGATGAGGAGTCATTGGAGCCGGACGAGTTAGAAATGATTCAGGTGAGTGGATTGTCTTCTTTCTATGTACGATGACGCTTACAGAACCTTCTCATAGATCCTCGACGACATCGCCTTCCCCGTCGACCTGGCCTCGGTGCACAAGAACCTCTTCCACAAACGCCGGAGGCGGCAACCCGTCTCCAACGACCTCAACATCCTCTTCAGCTGGGCTACCACTCCTGATCGATCGGGCTCTCATCGCGCCTACGCCGTCGCGTCACTCATCGGTATGGAGCTGGAGTTCTCCGCCGGAAGCGATACGGTGCTGAATGTCGAGGCGGGATTCATTCGGTGGATCGATGACGGGATGGTGGGGGATCGGTGGGCGGTGACTTCACTGTTGGCGGAATTGATTAGGGGTGGCGTGATGTCGTATTCGCTCTATCTTCAGAAGATGATCGCGAGGGGCGAGACGGAGCAGCGGAAGGGCGCTGTGAGTGCTCCCGTGATCATCAGCCTGCATGAGCTCTTGCTGACTTTCATCCCTTTAATGTAACAGTGCCCATCCCTGCATCTACACCTCCTTCGGACGGTCGCGCTCTTTGGGGAAGCTGGCCAATCTCTCGCGAAGAGGAGGATCGCCATGCTGGCTGGATCGAAGGCGACCGACGAGAGCAAGAGATTGATCGAGAGGGCTGAGCTGGAGCTGGAAAGCGTGATACCTGGGGTAGTCAACCATACCTGTGAGCTTTTTCGCTCCTTTTCGCGTATTGGGCCCATTTCTGAGGTTCATCTCCAGCGGCCACGTCACCTCTTCCCCCGAATCGCGACTGCACTGCGCTCCTCACCGCCCTCGACCAACTCGCCAAGGACGGCTCACACCTCAGTCTTACCCGACAGACTATTCCTCATGCGGTGGCTCGCTTCCTTCGCCATAGTGGGACCGACCGGCAACTTTCTGTGGAGGATCACGCAATCCTCGCACAAGTGTACCTCGCCGTCGAGGATATGTGGGGCCTACTTCAGGTGTGTTCGCTCAGGCTCGATAAGAACGCGAATGACTAACCTTCTTCACTTCCAGTACCTCATCTTGCTCCTTCGAAGTCAGCCCAGCCGAGACCTCCTCTTCCACATCCTCGACATCGTCGAAAGCAACCTCGTAGGATGGACCTCGATGGTCGCCCTTCCGTCGCTCTCTCAAGCACTTGTAGTCGCACATGAAGGCCTCAAGTTGCACAATATTCACGACAGGCGCCTCTTCGCTCTCTTGCGTCAGCTCGGCGGGGCGGGACATCTCGATGCGGCGGTGTTTGGACAGATCGAGCAGGACTTCCAGAGCCATGTCCTTGTAAGAAACTTTGTCAACTTCAAAGTGCAAGTCTCGCTAACGGTTTGCGGTACAGTCCCTTTCCAGCAGAGGAACTCAGACTCAGGGTGTCCCCGCGACACTCCCTGACCTCGCTGCCCTCGCTACCGACGTGTCTCCTCAGGCGATGACCCAGCTAGCGACGACGCTGTGGTACCGATACCACGGATTTGATAACTGGGGGCAGCTCGTCTTCGAGGGAGTCATTCGCCTTCTTCCTCAAGTCCCCATCCCGACCATCTCGGCCTTCCTCCGCGAGATCAACGAGCGCTTGCCGGCAGGACTCGAGCCATGCGTGACGCGATGGATGTCTGGAATGTCGCCGACATCACTCAGCGCAACTCTCGGAGGTCCCTTGGCTCCGATTATCGCTCAGCTTCTCGGGGAGCTCGTCCTTGAAGGCACGGTATCACCCTCCGGCGCCGTCACCTCCATCATCCTCCCCGCCTGGCACGTCTTACTCACCAACATCACGACACCACCACCACCGTTCAATCCTGGGATGGTCATGGAAGACAAGACGCCCCATCTTCGAGGACTCGAGACCATCTCGTCCATCTTCGGCAGTCTCATCGGCTGTGACCCGACCCGAGATCCTTCCCAATCGCCGGCCGAGATCCTCCTCCGACAACGAGCGGAGAGTCGTCGTGCGAGCCTCTATACTCCAACAGTCCTTCCCGACCTCGGTCGCTGTATCGCCATGCTCGCGATTCAGCAGGAACTGTACACCTCGAGGGCGGACTACGAGAAGTCGCACGTGTCCAGCACGCTTAGCCTCCATGTTTGTGGGGACCCGTCGTTCAAGATGGCGATTGCTAGGGACCCTCAGTCTCTCGCGTCGGCGATGCTCGACAGCCCTTCCATCAGCAACCTTCCCACGGCGCGGTCGTTCCGTCCCAAACTTCTCGCGGCGCTTCTTCTCATTCTCAAGGACGGGAGCACGAGTATGTCAAACTTTTCACGATTATAAATCAATATGTGCTAATAACTCATTACTCCTCAGCTACGCCAGCAAGCTTGGTGTCGACGGAAGACTGGGACTTGTTCCTCTCGGGTCTCACAATCTGGCGCCTCGCGGTCTCCAAAGTCGAAGTACAGGCTGCGCTCGAACGCCTCGCACTCGATACTTCGCTTCAAGACTCGGAAAAGGTCGAGGCTCTCAACACGCTCTCTCGTCACTTCCTCGACCGAGTTTGCTCTGGCGAGGGCCACACATATCTCGGCGAGCAGGTCATTCGATGTTACCACGGTCGTGCTTCTGACGAGGTGGGTACATTATATCCTTTGAGCTCTAACTCTGACGCTGAGGCGCTGTTCCATACTCCTACAGCTCGTCAGTGTCGCTTTCTCTCGACTCGCAGAAGCTGTCGACGGCCTCGCCGAGACCGCGTCTCCCGAGCTCCGCGCGAGCTCCCTCACGACCCTGCGCTGCACCGGTCGACTTCTCAACACCCTCCTTCAGTCCAGCTCCGCCGCCAGCCGACCCGGCCCTCTCATCCAGCTTCTCGTCGCCGTTCGGACCTGCCTCGAAGCTCTGCTCGAGTTGGATGCACCACCCCAGCGCGAGGTCGTCCTCCACCTTGCTCTGCTCATCGGCATCGCGCTTCGATGTGCTCCCGCCTACTCGCCTCCAGTCCTTCAAGGTCTGCCGCTGGCGAGCGCTCCTACGACTGCTCCTCCCGAGTGGTGCGAGCGCTTCCAAGAGTGCCTCGTCCCGTCCGCCAGGCTCGCCGCTGTGAGTTCTGTTTCTCGAGATTGCCACTGTTTCGACGCTGAATGACGTGTCGCACTCCCCGCAGGTCCTCTCCAAAAACACCGCGACGGAATGCGACCTCAGTTCCATCCTCCTCGACACCTGCGCCCACCTGCTGTTCTCCGTCACGACTATGGCACCCTCGATCCGCCTTCCGACACTCCAGACGCTACAATCCCTCGGGAACGACTTTGACACCGTCCCCGATGCGATCCTCTCGCGCCTCACCCGACTCTTCGGTTCCCAATCCTACCCCTCAGTCCCTACTGCGAACCCCTGGGACCTCCTCGACCAAGCCGACGCCGTCCCACTTAAAGCCAACGACGTCCGCCCCAATGTCGGCCCTATAGACCTAGCCTTGTTCGACGCGAAGCTCATCGAACCGCTTTCGGCGATCACGGCGCTCGACGTGCCTATGAGTCCTGCGACTTCGAGTGGCCACTCGGAGAAAGGCGTGCAAACGAACTTTGATTTCGAGACGCCTTGTCAGGGCCTCTCGCTCGCGGCCAGGGATTTCAGGAGGACGCTGGCGGGAGGCAAGGCGTTCGTGTCGAGGTATGATCCTCAGGCGAAGGCGAACAAGGAGAGGGAAAAGATGGAGAAGGAGAAAGAGGCGAGGGAGAAACAGAGGGAGATGAGGGAGAAGGAGAGGGAGAGGGTAGAGAGGGAGAAGGAGCTGATTGTGGTGGAGTCGCCAACGCCGAAAGGGAGTGCGAGCAAGAAGCGGAAGGAGGCGCCTCAGACGGAGATTCTGGTGCTGAGTGATGATGAGGAACCGTTGGGTGCGAAGGCCCAGGCTCCGCCGGCGAAGAAGGTCAAGTCGAGTTCGGGGACCGGAGGAAAGACGACGAGCGGCAAGTCGGGGTCGAAGAAGAAGCCCAAGTAGGGGAATAGTAGTCGAGGTCTGGATACAAATGTTGTCGTATTTCCTGTTATACATTCTTGAGCGTTAGATTTGAGTTGAAGGTTGATTCGACGTGGGTCGTTGCGTGAGCCCGACTTGGCGGCTTTGAGCGCTGTGCCTCCGTCCCCTCCCTTCTTCCCCAGCCATCAAAGCAGCACGATGTCAAGCTTCGACTCGGCAGTTTCCTTCATTTCCACATCCTCAGCGCCGACGTCTTCCGCCACCAAGCTCCGGGTCCGCTCCCTTCCCTCTACCCCACACAACCCTCACTAACCTCCGAAGTCTGGCAGCTGTACGCGCTCTACAAGATCGCGACTTGCTCTCTCCTCCCTCCCACCTCCCGACCATCGGTATTCGATTTCCAGGGTCGAGCGAAATATGATGCTTGGGTCTCTGTAGGGGGTGAGAGCGGGATGGGAGGAGACAAGGCGAAGGAGGAGTATTGTTGTGAGGCGCGCAAGTTGGGCTGGGTCGAGGGAGGTGAGAGTGTGACAGGGAAGGAGAGTGGGGAGGGCTATGAGGATCTGGATGATGATGATGAGGAGGAGGAGGAGGCAGAGGAGAGGAGAAGGCCAGGGGAGGGAGGGGGAGGGATGGTGAATGTGTCGACGATGAAGGCGGAGGCGCCGCCGGAAGGAGGGTCAGTCCTCCATCATTCTTGACTACAAATGGGAACAGGGCTGAACTGTCACGAGAACAGGAGCACGACACAGCTACACGACTACGCGATCGACGGCGAAGCGGACAAGTTGGCGGCGCTGCTCGAGACGGCGGAGGAGAGGAGCAAGATTGATGCGGTGGATGGGTACGGGTACACGCCCCTGCATTTGGCTGCTGATAGAGGTTTGGCTCTCTATATAAATATCTGTGTCTGTTGGCCACTCTTACTGAATGAGATGACGGACAGGGCACTTGAAGGTCGTCGAGGTGCTCGTCAAGGCGGGCGCGGACACGTCAATAAAGGTAAGTGTTCCTACAACAGCAGCTGGCAATCGATGATAACTAATCTTGTTGGTGTAAAATTCAGGAGGAGGAAGGGATGACGGCGTTGGAGTTGGCAGAAGAGGCAGGCCACGTCGAGATCGCGACCCTGCTTCGTGGCGCTGCAAAATGATCATTTCGTTACACCAGCGATCTTCTTTCTGTAGCTCATTGACCATGCTGAAGGTGCTCTTTGCCGACACTTCCAGACTGACCCTTGGCGTTCGTGTCGCCTGGAGGTCCACGGAGTTGAGCTCAGATCGCGTCGTGCGCGTCGTTGTCAAAGCAACGCCCTTGTGTGCCTCCTCTCGCTTCGACCTCCCCGAGCCGTCACTTCTGCACCTACCCGATCCCTTCACTTCTCACACGATCAAGAAATGTCGACAGTTGTGGGCTCTTCGGTGCCAAACGACGGGTGGAAGTCGCCGTCGCCGTTGCCTCGTTCGTTCCTGCCCGACCTCGACGCGATCGCCACTGCCATCGGTGGGAGCCCCAGCTCATCGAGAAGGCCCTCAGTCTCTGAGCCACAAGGTAGTGCTAGTGGTGGTAGTGATGGTGGAGAAGGTGTGCCGTTGAGGAAGCGAGCACCGACGTTGGCTGAGCTGTCGTCCGTCCTGAGGTGCGTCGCTGACTCGCTGGACGGTTCTGGGGGACACGGTTGATCACCACTCACTTTTTTCCGTTGCTCGACTGGAAACAGATTACACCACCCAGAAAAGTTCACCATTCCTCCTCCGCCGCCTTCTGCCGACCCCAAGCCTACACGACCTCGCCTCGTCGCGCGCATCTCGTCGGCGACGCTCTCGCGCTCGCTCTCTGCCCGATCCGGCACTCCGTCAACGGCCGAGTCCTCACCCACTTCGATTGCTCCTGCTACCCTCCCAGACGAACCACAAGGCGTTGCTCTTCCACCACCGCCACCACCTCCCGCCCAAACTCAGCGACCAGCGCTCCTCCACTCGCAGTCGTCCCCTCCAGCTCCCACATCCTCCCCACCCCGCGGGAACGGGAACGCCGCCCTCCCGAGCCTCGCGGACGTCAAAGCTCGTTATGCGAAATCAGGAAGCTCTGCTTCAGGAGGAGCAGGGCAGCGAAGCGCAGAAGCAGAGATGGACGAGCACTCGAAGAGGATGTTGGAGCTGCTGAGGGGCAAGAGGCCTAGTGGTGCTGCGGGTGGAGGGGAGGGAAGCACGAGTCCGAGCGAAGAGAAGAAGGAAGCAAGGATGCCTATGGCTGGGAGACCTGCTACGGCGAGGCAGATGTCGACGGACGAGGGCGTCGGTGTCGCTCACAAGCCGCCTTCGGCCCCTGCACCGCCTCCTGTCCTCCTGCCTGCCCCTGCGCCAGCACCCAAGCCCACGCCTCCATCCCGACCTCTCGCACTCACTCACCCTCTCCAACATCCTTGGACTTTCTTCTTTCAGTCTACTCCGCCCCCGCCTCCAAGCTCCGCCACGACCGCGAGCGCGAAGCACGCGCACCCTCGATCGCCAGGAGCGTACGCGGCGGGCATGTTGCAAGAGATCGGGACGTCAAAGGACGTGGAAAGCTTTTGTAGGTACTTCAACTGGATCAAGAGGCCAAGTCAGGTCGAGAGCGGTGGGAGTATTATGGTGTTCAAGGTGCGCTTCCTCCGCTGGGGGATCGAGAACAGACTATGGGGCGCAGAGCTGACGCAAGGTGGCAACGGCAACAGGACGGGATCGAGCCGACGTGGGAACATGTCGCGAACGCCAAGGGAGGGAAGTGGAACCTCACCGTGAGGGATGTGGAGCTGTTGG
Organism: Pseudohyphozyma bogoriensis; assembly: GCA_024364755.1. Lineage (NCBI taxonomy): Eukaryota > Fungi > Basidiomycota > Microbotryomycetes > Chrysozymaceae > Pseudohyphozyma > Pseudohyphozyma bogoriensis. Next base: position 14,382 of record JALBUQ010000123.1, read on the forward strand.
ATCGGAGTTGGACGTGGCTCGTCATGGCGCTCGTTGGGGAGGAGTTGGACGAGGATGGACTCGTGTGCGGCGCTGGTAAGCCTTCCTTTTCCCTTACTAGCAACTTGATTTTCGCTTATCTCTGTTGCAGTCCTCTCGATCCTCCCTGCACCCCGTCCGCCACGAATCCAACTCTGGACGACCACGACACATCCCGTGGAACCGCTCAACGCCCTCGCGAAACGCCTCGTCCGACTACTTGAGATCGGGGATAAACCTGGAGTCCAGCTCGAGTTCAAGCCGCATGGGAGTAGGAAACTCGAAGGTGCGGGGACGGGGTTCCTTGTCGTCAACACGACGGCAGCGCAGACGCAGGCGACGACGGTGTCGCGTGAGAAGGGTTTGGGCGAGAGTGGGGCGTGGAGGAGAGGCGTTGGAGCTGGAGTTGGGATACAGGAAGGTGTGCTTGGGGGTGTGCTCGGAGGTGTGGTGCATGGGAGAGGGATGGTGGGTAGTGGCGGAGGCGCGAGGAAGGCATCATGAGGGGTTGGCAGTGGCGCCAGGCGGGGGAGTTTGTTGTTCTCTTGCTCTGTTTTTTTGCGGAGTCGTTTTGATGTACTTGAGATGACCAGCCGGGCTGGTCTTGAATGGGGTTTCTCCACGATTTGTTGGATGCCAACGTCAGAAGGGCGGTGCTACGCACTACGAACAGCAAAGAGAGAAAAGTGAGACAATTGTGCGAGGCGGTGATCTTACGTCGGAGTCCATCAAGCGCACGTGTCGAAAGTAGACACCTGTGGGTTGGAAGATGTAGCTGGCTGTGTAGCTGAGAGCCAGAGGTAGCCCCGCCGAAGGGAGAGCCGTACGACTGGGTGGAACTAGAGCTAAAAGATTGTCGCAAGTTTGGTCGCACGTCGAGTCGGTTCGCGCTTCACTCGTCGCTCAAAAGGGGGGCGAGGGACTTGGCGCAGCCCATCACGCGGTGCGTGCCTAGCCCCTCCCTCCCTTCCTTCCTTCCGCCCACGTTTCTACACTCGTTCCAGCGCCCAGTCGCCACACTTCTTTCACTAATACTTTGCCCGGCTCGACGACGATGGGGACGCACAGCAAAGGCCGGGCGTCGTACGAGCAGCAGGCGCGCCTGAGCACGAGCTCGTCCACCGGCGGCGACGGCGGGAGCGAAACCGACAACGAGCTCGACACGCTCCTCCAGGGCCTCCGTCGCGGCAACGGTGCGAGATCTCCACTGTCCCCTCAGCTCCCGACACACCACCACCACCACCGGCGATGGGACTCGACCGCGAGCTCGACGACGCCAGGGACGCCCCGGCTGAGCGACAGGCTCCGCCCGCGCCTGCCCAAGCACTACACCAACATCTTTCGCAACACGGCGACGGCGCTGCTGGTCGTCTACACTGCGATCGCAATGTTCGCTCTGTACTGGGTCACCAAGTTCTTCCTCCTGCGGCACGACGCGTACGCCCACTCCGTCTTTGCGCCACCCATGATCCCGCGCCCGCGTCCGGCCGCCGCCCTCGTCCACCCCGCCGACCACCTCCCCCTCAACGCTTCCGGCCCACTCCTCCAGCAGGAACTCAACGCACGGCTCACGGCACTCGGACTGGCGCCGCCCGCGATCCCGTGCCATCTCTCGAGCGAGGACTTGGCGCGGTACGCAGAGCTCCCAGGCGGAGGTCCCTACTTCTTCGCGCTCAACCTGTGGAACAACGAGCGCGTGTTCCCGACCCTCGCTCGCACGATCCTCACTCTCGCCGAGTTCCTGGGACCGACCAACGTCGCCGTGTCCATCTTTGAGAACGGGTCGACGGACAACACGACCGTCGCCATGGGTCACCTCGCCGCTGTCCTGGCGGCCGGAGGAGTCCAACACTCGATTTCGTACGACGAGCGCAAGACGCAGTGGAGTAAAGTCGATCGTATCGCCCAACTATCGGTGTATAGGAACGTTGCGCTGGCGCCAGTCAACGAGACGATCAGTGGGAGGAAGTTTGACGACGTGGTGTTCGTCAACGACGTGTTTGTCTGTCCGAGGGATGCGTTGGAGTTGTTGTGGCAGAAGAGGTGGCAGAAGGCCGATGCGGTGTGCGCTATGGATTGGAGGGCTACGAAGAGCTGGTTCGAGTGGGCGGGGTTCAAGGTGCGTTCCCTTCTCATGCTTTGTATTCCTTCCCTCGCCGGTGCTTTCCATGTTGTTTTGGTGCGCGGGCGAAACGCTGATCGCGTTCTCTCCTCGCTTCTTTGCTCGCAGTCTGTAAAGGTATGGGTTGGCTGCAGACTCACGCGAGTTCCATTGTACTGACTTCCTTCTTCTTTTCCACAAAAGTTCTACGACAACTGTAAGCCCTTTGTTTACCTCCCTCTCCCGATCTTTCCGCGACTGACCACATCTGCCTCGCAGGGGTACGCCACTACGCCTTCTTTTCTTCTCAATGAGGGATCATCTTAACCTTCCTTGTGCATAGGTTGGGCGTAGTATCACCGGAGAGATGTTCAGGGCTCGGTTCGACACGATGGCCGAGATGAGGGACGGCATCAAGGAGCTGTTCGACCAGCCTGGTCAAGAGTACTCGAGAGAGAGGTTGCGGGCTGCGGTGCCTGTACCGGTCTGTGCGTTGTTTCCCTTCTCATGCGTATTGAGCTTCGAGGCTGAATCGAGGGTTTCGTGCGGTTTCGGGAAAACAGACAGTTGCTGGAACGGGATGCTCGCGATCTCCGCTGCGCCGTTTAGAGGTGATCATGGCGAGGCGATCTCATTCAGGAGTGGGTTCAACAAGAAGGGGGAGTGTGGTGAGTCCCTTTTTATGCCTTCTTGGGGTGTCCGAATGATTGTTGATCCGCTTCTTCTTGGCGTCGCAGCGGCATCAGAGTGCAAGACCGTCGCGAGGGATTTCTGGGCACAAGGTCTGAGACGGTGGATGGTCCGTCCCTTTTTCCCTCTTGCCACTCCTTTCTCCGCTTCCTCACACGCCCTATTCCCACAGATGGTCCCCTCCGTGCACGTAACCTACGCCGAAGAAGTCTACACCCACCCTCAACTCCTCTCCCTCAACCCCGTTTCTCGCCGCACGAAAGACAAAGACTCGCCCCCAGAGCTCATCGATTGGGACTCGCTCCCCGCGCCAGAGAACGTGGTGTGCTATCCGTGGGAGAGGGGCTTTCATTTCGATCTGCCGTACAGACGGACGAGGGAACCGCCGTTTAGATGACGGATGGTGGAAAAGGGATAGGCTGGGCACGGCCGCCGGATAGCCAGTTGGGGGTGGTTTCAAGGGGAGGAAAGGGGGAGTCGTCCGCATATTTCGCATACTCACTCATATAGCATTTTTTCTCGCAGGAGGTTTTATTTGTGTTTTGGAGAATACCCCCACCCCGTACTCTCGTTTCAAGAGGGGGTTTTGTGTAACACTACTGCAAGAAGGACCTTGTTTATGTCTCTGTACATGTTTGCTGACCCTTCGGAAGAGACGAAGATGAAAAACGAGAGAGTACTGTAAACGTGGCCACAGGCCTCCCCAAAGTGTTTCCTGGCTTTTTTGCGAGTTTGCATCCCAGAAACAAAATCCGTGAAGGTGCTGCGGCTTGCAGGTGCAAAAGGTGCAGGTGCAGGTCGTGACGTGGCCTTCCTTTCAATCAACAGGACACGAAGTAGCAATCAATTCTATGTTGAGAGCCTCCGTTGTCGTGATTCTTCCCATTAATTCTCCGCGCTCGCCGCGTGATCGCGAGTTGCCGCTCTCCCGAACGTCTCGCAAAGTAGGTGGTAATGGAAAAGTTGCAGTGCTACAGACAAGTAGCTCATCGCTAAATGTAATACTATAAGATTCGTCTGAAAAAAAAAGAACTAGGAGAAGCGAAAAAGCTACAGAAGAGGTGGGGAAGAAGGAGTCTCAAGCAAACAACTGCGTCGTCCATCCAAGCGCCACCGTCGCTGCCGACCACCCAATCACAAGCGCGGCCGTCAAGAACTCGGGCGCGTGGTTGACCTTGAAAGGCTGAGCCGTCTTGAACGCGTGCTTGGGACGGGCGACGGAGGAGTACGTGTCACGGATGAGGAAGGCTTCGCGCTTTTCTGTGAGAAGGCGGGAAGGGAAGAGGAGGCAGGTGCTGTAGGGTCGGGGCGGTTAGCTGGGGGAAGGGAAAGAATGAGAAAGATTAAAGCGTACTAAGGCACGATGGAGCCGTAGACGAAGTCGATCCAGAGCATTGAGGGCCATCCGACGGTGAGGAGGATGGTCACTGCGACGGGGAAATGTCAGCTTTGCTGCGCCATGCACGAAGCGAAAGGAAAGAAACACTCACAAGCAGTCTGATGAACATCCACCGTTCCCAACTCGAAGTCCCTCGTAGCCCTGCAGATCACCACTCCGATCGAGCCCAAGAACGCAACAATCACTCCCGAATGAGGATCGATGAGCAGCCATCCAAGCCTCTTCCAGATCGAAGGACGAATGGGAAGCGCAACGATGTTGAGGTCGATGTCGGAGCCTCTGGTGTACCCGCCGAGCCAAGTCGGGAGGAGCATACGAATGAGCGCGACGGCTTGGTAAGGGGCGGCGTAGATCCAGGCTTGGAGTTCACGGCGAGGGGAGGGACGACCGGTCGCCCAGCCCCAGGCGAGTGCGTGGAGCGAGGAGAGGACGAGCATGGAGAGACAGGAGAGGAGGAGGATGTTGAGGGAGTCGAGGTTGGGCGTGAGGACGATGATCTGGTGTGGAGGAAGGAGGTCAATGGGACGTGTAAGGAGGTGGAAAAGGAGAGGGACTAACGCCGCCGTAAGTGAAGATGTAAGGGTACGCAATGGTGAGGAGGAGCATGAGAACCCCAAGGAAAGGGTTCAGAGCACGTCCAAGCGCCTTGAACCTCGCCCAGTACGGCTGCGGAAACATCCCACATCAGCGCCTTCCTTTTTGAACCCAGTCTCCAGAGAAGCGCACCATAAGCTTAATCTTCTCGCCACCGAAGAAGAACCCAAGCCGCGAAGCAGTCCTCAAAGGTCCCAATCGGTTCACCATCATCTGCGTCACCTGACTTCCATACGTCGGCTTCGCCATTCCCCACTGGAGGACCTCGTCGACGGTCGAAGTCTTGTACCCACGACCGAGGAGGAGGGCCTCGCAGTGGCCGTCTTGGATCCACGAGTCGGCAGGGAAACCACCGATTTCGGTGAGAGCGGAACGACGGAGGAAGAAGCCGGAACGGATGTCGCTGTTGGAGGAAGAGAAGGAATCGTCGTGAGCACTCTGCGAACGGATCCACGAAAGCAAAAACACCGTACCACTCGGACTCAGAAGCATACATGAGAGTCGAGGTAGCCTGGTTGAGACGGTGAGGGAGGTTGATGAACCCTTGTCCCGTCTTGACGAGCGCGACCTTCTGGTCGGTGAGGAGCGCAGGAAGCGACGCGCGAATGAAGTTGCGCTCGGGAATCATCTGCAGTCCCGCTCATCAGCGTTTTTCCTTCCACACACAATTCCCATAGAAAAAGGACACTCACGTCCGCCTCCAACACCGCAATGAACTCGGCCGGACCCTTGATCCCGAACGTACTAGCCTCCTTCATGCCAAAGTTGATGCTATTGGCCTTGGAATGGAAGACGTCTCCAACCGTAGCGTTGAGCTGACGACGGTGGTACGAGAGGTGAGGGCATCCCTGGGACTTGGCGTGGCGGTTAACGTCGCGCTCGAGCGTGGCAGAGTTGGTAGGGTCGAGGACCATGACGCGGAACTTGTGGGCGGGGTAGTCCATCGACGCGGCGGCGATGGCGCAATCGTAGGTCTGATAGTTCAAGGAATGTCAGTCAATCTCGAGATTGCAGGAAGGTGGGACGAATAGACGCACGACTTGATCATCCTGACCGGCCGAGACGATGAACACGTCGACGGAAGGGAGGTTCTTGTCACCACGAAGGCGGAGCTTGGGCTCGGAGGAGGTCGAACGGTAAGTGACGACCTGGAAGACCGAGCTGACGCCTGAAGCACGAGAACATGGTCAGACCCTTGTTCAAAAACGCGGCGAAGACCCAAGGGAAACACTCACCAACAAGGACCGACACCAAAACCTCCACGACGAGGAAGATCCACCCAGCCACAAACTTGCCCGGCAACTTGGCCTCGACCGCACCAAGATCCAAACACCTCCTATAGAGGTAAAAGATCGTACTCGCCTCGGCGAGGAAACACGTAACCCAAGCGAACCAGATGCTCGACTTCTTGACCTTGTACTTGATGCTCCTCGCCAGAGCCCCACTCGGAGCGGGGTAGACAGGCAACGCGACGATCGAGGGCCTGTGACCGGAGTACGCTTCGGAAGAAGGACCAGTGGTACCGAGGTGCTCTGTCCTCCAACCTGTCCCCGAGGCGAGCTTCTCAGTGGAAGAGTACGGGTTCGCAAAAACGGACTTCTCGTCGCCGTAGTTGACCGAAGAGTCGTCCTCGTCGTCGGAGAGGGAGTAGGCGGGAGCTGGGGTCGAGGAGGATTTGGTGGATCCGGTGGAGTTGCGTGGGGGGAAAGAGAAGTTGGGGGTCTTGTGAAAACCGGCGGTAGAGGCTTCGGTGTCGGAGCCGCCAGAAGCTTCGGGGGAGTCGCCGTGGCCGACGTAGGGACGCTAAAAAAAGGGGGCGATAAACATAAGCGTTTCGATACTGCAAAGCAGACAAGAAAAAGGAGGAAAAATGACTCACGTTCATCTCACTGCCACGTCTCTGGTCGTGGTCGCGCAAAGCGTTGGCGATGTTGCCCGCGTCCATGTCGATAGGTGGGAGCAACTGAGCGCCCCCAGCCATCCGCTGGGACCCACGAGCCTGCCTAACGTTCTCCACGGGATCCTGCCTCCTAGCGTGGTACTGCTACCCCCCAGAGAACCGCACGTCAGCCACCTCTCCCCTCGCGCGCTCACGAAGAAAAACACCACTCACGGGAGGCTCTCCACCGGCGATGCCCCTCCCCTCGTACCTGCCATTGTTGAAGACCTCACTCCCCCTGTTCCTCTCCTGAAACTCCCTCTGACCCTGCAGCATCTCGACACTCGCGAAGCTCTCGATCGGCGCCCTCGTCCTCGTGGGTACAGGCTCGGGCGGCAGGATGTTCATGTTGGGTGGGTACGCAGGAGTGTAAGCCGGCTTCCCAAGCGACATGCTAGGCGTCCTGGAGTGCGAAGAGCGCCTCCTGTGAAGCTCTGGCGCGGTGGTGAACGTTCCCCCCTTGGGCGACTCCTCGTTGATCGCCGCCGAACGAGGACTAGGTCCACCGCCGACGAGAGACCGAGTCGGGGTCGTCTCGACGGTGGAGGGGCGGCGATGGAAGTTGAGGGTGTCTTGCTGGTCTGGCATTGGGGGGACGTAAGTCGGAACCGGCTTGCGGGACGAGCGTTGCGAGTTGATGGAAGGCGAGGGGGAGTGGGAGCGGGGCGACATGCCGGGGGGCGGGAAGGACGATTGGGTCGGAGGTGCAGCATCGGCCGTGACGGCTCGAGTGAGCTTGGGGCGTTGCGCCATCGTTGTAGTGCTGCTCTGCTTCTAGATGGGCTGTCGAGGCGAGGCGAGCGAGGTGTGGCGAGGAGTGCCGGAGTGTTGTTGAAACGAGTGTGGGTGGATGGTAATGAACGTGGGGGTGGTCGCGTCGAACCAGCAGACGCAGAAAGAGAAACAGCCAGACAGAGAAAGAGACAGTCGTGGGTATGGAAGGAAGGAGGGGAGGGCGGCTCTCGAACGAGCGAACGACGAAGCTGGCCTGGCCTGGGTTCCAGCAGAGCAAAGCGTGAGGCACAAAAGCAGGGCGGGCGGCCTATTGAGAGTTGCAGCCCGAGCAGGCGTGGCAGTCCGCACAGAGAATAGAGAGAAATTGCGTCCTGGCCGCGCTTTCGTCCGTATCGAGAGCACGGCTGGCTGCTGAGACACGGTGCATACGGAAGGCGCGCACGAGCACCTGCCGCGTTTGGGAGGTGGCAGGACGGGGGCCAGCCTTTCGCGGTCGTCGTCGTCGGTGCTCCTGGTCTAGATTCGGGGGGCGAGTGTGTGTTGTTCGAAGTTTTGATGTAACTTTTGAACGGCCAGTGTTGACGATCGGTACCCAAGCCCAGCTCCAGCAACGCCGAAGGGAGGTTGCCCAAAGTTGTGGTCCGAGCTCAACCTCACGGGCTCGCATTGTTTACTTCGGTTGTCTCCTGCGATTCGACGCACAAGTTACATCAACTTTTGATTCTACCCTCCACCACGCCTAAACCCATCCTCAACGCCCCAACGTCCTCCTTTGTCGCCCCTTTCGTCCACGTCGGTCCACCTTCCACCTCGCACCACCTCCAACAATGGCCAAAAAGACGAAAACTCTCATCACGGAGCCCTCACCCGCTGCCGTGAACTCCAAGGACGTGCTCCAGCGCCTGAACTACATGTACCAAGCCTCCGTCTTTCTGTCCACCGCGCTCGACCCGGCCCCTTCCTCGTCCTCCTCGAAGCCAAAGGGGAAGGGACGCGAAGCACCGGCGCCACCGAAGGAGTTCTTGATTCCTACTCAGGTTGATGCTGGCGGCGCGAGTGGGAGCGGGGATGGAGGCGAAGAGGACGAGGAGCTGATGGGCGTCGACCCATCGCCGAGCGAGTCAGCAGCAGCAGCCACGACGAGGGGGACCGAGTTCTTGGACGAGTTGGAAGGGATTGTCAGGGACTCTACCAAGGGGAAGGGGAAGGAGAAGGCCGTCGAGGTTCCAAAGAAGCGGAAGCAGCCCGCGTCTGCACGACCGCCGTTGTCGAGGATGCTGGTCGCCGGGATGAAGGAAGTCGCGAAGAAGGGGACCGTCAAGATGTGTGTTTTCTCTGTTAGGTTTATCTGTGTGGTGGAAGCTGATGGATGGGGTATCCATAGGGATCCAAGCGTCAAGCGAACGATGTGCAAAGGCTGTTCGGCGGTCCTCATCCCTGGACTCTCGTGCACTGTTCGAATCAAACGTTCGTGCTCTCCGTTCCTTTCATAAACTAGTGCTGATACTATACCACTCTGTGTAGCATCAGGACCGCACGCCCACATTGTCGTGAAGACCTGCCTCGCCTGTCGACGCCAACTCCGACTCCCCGCGCCTCCCCACCTTCCCCCTGAACCTCCCTCTTCCATCAACCCCAACCCTCCCGCCGCCACTGCAAACGACGATACGATGGAGGTGGAGAATTTGGAAAGTGGAGAGAAGAAGGAGAGGAGGCTTACGAAGAGGGAGAGGAGGGAGAAGAGGCAGCAGAGGAAGCCGACGTTCTTTGAGAGGGAGGGACATGTCACGTTTGTGGGGATGGAGAAGGTTAGGACCACTTGATGGAGTTACAAAGTGGCTTCAGTTGAAGATGTTGAAAGTTTCCCTGTCGAGTCTTCCAGCGTCGAGTGACACGTCGCCTGTTAATCCTTCCGCATCGTCGCATGTGCTTGTCCTTCTCGCCCAAACCGTTGACAAATCTTTCCAGAGTAGTGGAGAACTCCATAAATCTAATGTGGAGCAAGTGCATCGGAAAGGTGGAGTGTGGAGGAATATCGTTACGGCTGCCTCCACTTTCGCCCCGTGGACCAATCAGATCACGCGCAGGAGTGTTTCCTGGATCGAGGTAACAATATTTGCTCGTATACCCTCTCCGGGTCCCGGCCGGGCGGAGGCAAGACGAGCTTCGTCGGAGTCGCTTTTCGAGTGAGTTTAAGGTCCAATAGGGGGAAAGTAATGATGGGCGGTCATAGAAAGTGTTGAGCAGTCTTTTCTGGAGATGCCACGCGGGCGTAAGACTGCTTGAAACGGACCACGTCGCCCTCTGGAGTTTCTCGCGCCGGCTCGACGCGTGTTCCCTTCCATCTCGTATCTCTGTCCAGGTGCTCGAGTCAAGCTGCATTGACTGTTGCGGAAATCCTCGACGACGGATCCGATTAAGAGCGGCAGCGAGTCACGGAGGCGAGCTTCCGCCGCCACTACGCTTGCCTCCGCCCGAGCCTCCGAGTCCGAGCTTGCTCGCTCCACCTCCACACCCTCCACTATTCTGCACAAAAAGGGCCGTTGATCGGTCCTCCACTCGCTTCTTTTCTTTCCTTCCTCACACAACTTTCATCAAAAGCAACGTGATGACCTTCAAGCGCTACTCGACCCAATCTTCCACCGCTTCTTCGGCTTCCTCGTCGTCGACCAACTCCGTCAGGCTTCAGCACTTTGCGACAATTGAGCCTTCGACCGAGTCACACTTTATGCGTGAGTCACCTCCTTCTCTACATTCACTCAAGTCTCTCACTGACCCAAGTCTCACCATATTCAGCACCAACGAACCCTCGAGCAGCACCAAAGACGTACATCCGTTCCCCGTCCTCGTCTTCACGGTCCTCCTCGAAGCTCACGCTGTCCTCTTTGGTTCCCTCGAAAAGACGGCTGTCTTCTAGGAGAGCCTCTTCCTCCTCCTCCACTTGCACCTCCTGCCCCTCCTCTCCATCCACATCTTCCCCATCAACGCCTCGCTCCCTCGAAGGCGAGTCGGACGAGTCGTTCATCGACTGGAGTAGCACTGATCGTAAGTCCTCCTCCAATTCCCTCAAATCCCAGTTACACAGAATACTTATTGACTTTCTCTGACTAGGCCGCCTCCACCACCACCAACTCTACCTCCACCCGATCGAACGCTCCGCCTCGTCCCTCTCATCGTCGCCGAGCGCACGAAGACGGCACTGGAGCAAGCTCAAGTCGACGGTCGTGGGCGTGGCGACTCTGGGAGTGTGCTTCTGAGCGGAAAAAAAGGAAAGGAATGGTGTAAATAGAGAGGGTGAGGGAGGGTGAGGGGTCGCCCGTGTTGTTTTATTTAGTAGTAGCCTAGTTCTTCAGCCTCGCATCTCCTGTCGAGTCCTGCCCACGTGCGGACATAATAAGAAACTCTCAAAGAATAACACTTTTTGACCAATAAGAGAAAAGAACGCGGAGCGCGCTTCGAAACTAGGACGAACACGTGGTCCTAAGCCGCCGCCGCTGTGCTCCTAACTGCACTCCGCCAGGAGGATGATCCCTGGAACTCTTTCCTTAAGAATATCTCAATATGATCCTCATTAGACAGGTGCTGAACGACTCCTCAATCAAATCTCCAACGAGTTTTTGGCCACGCGTCGAGCAGAAAACGTTTCCTGACTCTGGGCAGTTCTGCCGGAGTTCTGCCAGAGTTCTGCCAGGGTTCTGCCGGCAGAACCCCCCGGCAGAACTCAGGCAGGCAGTTTGGTGGAACGCACGCTCATGTCCTGCCTCGGCTCTCCGCTCAACGTGGCATGTAGAGCTTAGAAATCAGCTGGCACCAGAGTCTGAACATTTGCAGAATGTCTGACGTGTGCCTTCTTCTTCTCCCCAATCACTGGGTACGCAGCCAAGAGCTCAATGGTGAAAAAGCATCATTATTTTTACTAACAAAAGAAGATGGGGATAGAAAACTGACGACCTGGTAAAAGAGAGAGTAGTGTTCGTGGTGAGAGACTGGGTGAGGGGTATTATCAACGCGTGGGGTGGGGGTGAATCTAAAGAAGTGAGAAATGCGAGGGGGACCACACGGAGAGGATGCCTGTTCCTAAGGAGTCCCAAGAGAAAAAACTAAACGACGGAGGCGGGCCAAGGTTTTATCGAACGTAAGACGCTGGTGCGAGACCTCTCTGGCCTTGGGCGTTTGCGACGAGATACCTGGAAGAGGAGAGACAGAAGGCGGTCAGCGAACTGTCAGCGTGTCATCAGAAGACAGGATCTCACCAGTTCTCATCCGAAGCTTCGAGAATGACCAAGTCTTCTCCAGCTGAAAGCGAGAGCTCGCCGACGTGCTGCAGCAACAGAAAGTCAGCACCGTGCGTTGCTCCACAACATAAACGATCGCGACTCACCTCGGCCTGGAAGGAGTACCTTGCCGTAGCACGAGCGTTCTCCTCGAACGGCTCCGCCTCACTGGTGCCATACACCGAAGCTGGACCAGCAATCGAGTCGTGGTCGAGAGGCTGGTTCTTCTCGCCCTTCGAGTCGAGCATGACAGCCTGTCGAGTTCGCGAGTGAGCGACCCAAACCCCGCACCACCTTGATCAAAAGACTCACGGTGGCAGCTCCGACGGCAGTGAGAAGAGAAGTAGGTCGATGCAGCACGTGCACGTCGTCGGCATCTTGACGAGGCTGTACTGGGTATGCCGACTCCTCTTGCCGTCTTGCGAGGGCGATGAGCAGACCGATCAGGACGAGGAGGAAGACGACTCCAAGGGCGATGGCGATGGAAATCAGGATGACAATCCCAACGGAGAGATCTGCACAGTTTTCGAGTCAGCAGCGGAAGTGGAAGATAGACATGGAAAGAACGTACGCTTGCCCGAGAGCGTGAAGTCGGTGACGGAGTAGAAGAACTGCGAGATGACTCCAGCACCAGTAGACGACGAGGCAATGAGGTAAGGGTACCACGTCGTTCCATCGAAAAGCGCCGTCGACACGCTCGTCGAGTTGAGCGTCAGATCCCCCGAAACCATCAACATCCTGTCGGTCTCGATCATCGAGTTTGACGAGTGGTCGCTGCTAAGCGGAACAAAGACGAGCTGCTGCACTCCCGAACCGGCCTCGAGAGTACCGTTGTTGATGTCGGCCCAGGTACTGCCGTTCCAGTAGATGAGGTACGGCGAGTTGTTGGTCGACGAAGTACCGGCGAGGAAGATCTTGTCGACGTTGGTCCCATCGGCGGAGACGGCGGTGGCCGGGCCAGGGATGTCGGTAGGAGCCCCGAGGGTCGACCAGGTCTGGTTGTTGTAGTTCCACTGGGCGAAGTAGTACGTCGTGCTGTTAATGAGGAAGTCTCCGGCAGCAAGGAGGTACTGAGAGTTGCTCTGAGGAACAAAGACGAACACGTTAGCGACTGACCCGCAAACGGCTTGAAGAAAAACGCACCCCCGCAAAGTTGATCGCACCGACGGCGCCTTGCAGTCCAGTCGAGAACGCCGACCACTCCTGCGTCTTGGCGTCCCACGAGCAAATGCTGAGACAGTGGAGCGATCCAGCCGCCGCGAAAGCGCCAGCGAAGACGACGGTGTTGGAGTAGCCGGGGCGCTGCACCATTACGTTGACCGTGGCATTCGCAGCCGTGTAGCCTATCACAAGTAACGTCAGTCAATTGTGAGTCCAGCAGACTGAAAGGGAAGATTGACGAACCAGCGAGAGCGGGAACGTTGTCATCCAGCGAAGTCATGTTGTTCAGCGCGTACGTCGCGAGTCCCTGACGTCCGCTCGCCGTCGAGAAGTTGCCACCAATCCAGGCGACATCCCCATTGACAGCGATAGTGTTGACAGTGCCGTCAATCGTCTCGCCCGTGACCGCCGAAAGCTGCTTGGTGTTGGTGTTGTAGAGCCCGAGGTTGCTCACGCCGTTCGTCGAGACGAAGTTTCCTCCGAGCAGCATGAACGTCGTCGACCCGTTCTTCCAGTACGCTCCAGTGAGAACCTCGCCCTCCGTATCATCCGTCGAGATCGCCGATGGGAGAGTAGTCGTGATGGCTTGGGATGGAGCTCGAGCCCAAACGGATCCCATCACCTCCTTGACGAGCGACCTGGCCGAGTTGCGGATCGGGTGTGGACCAGCAATCAAGCTCCTCTTGGCGGCGGAAGCGTTCGACGTTGTCGCGGTTTGCTGCTCAAGGCTGAAGCCAAAGCTCGTGAGCATTGGGTTGCCCGAGCTCGACGAGAGGCTCGCTCCGCCCGGCGCGGAGGTGCTAGAGGCCGCAACGACGTTGCCGGCGAGGTAGACCGTCGCCGTCTCGTTCCCTGCCGCACCCTCGCCAAACGCAGTGAGGTTCCCTACAAAGAACCCTCCCTCGGTGGTGTTCCACGACGCGGTGCCTGGGTCGTAGAACTCGACGCCGACTCCCGATCCTCCAACAGCGACAATGGACGTGTTGACTCCCATGTCGATGACTCCGAGCTGGACGATCGACTGTCCCAAGCTCGATCCCGCTCCCATCGCAGTCCACGATGATCCCGTGGTGTTGTACGCCCACTGAGCGCTTCCAGCGAGACCGGTGACCGTTCCGTCGGTCGTGGCGACGAATGCTCCTGCGGCGTAGAGAACTCCACCGCTGGCGACCAAGCTCGTCACGGTTCCCGCCAATCCACCGTTAGGCGCCACGACGACAGCCTTGGTGGTGCCCGAGTACGAGACGACGTTGGCCGAGGTAATGTTGCCTGTTGCGGAGGTGTAGACGAACTTTCCACCGAAGAAGACCTGAGAGTCGGCCGAAACGATCGACGTGACGTTCGCTCCTGATGGCAGTCGGAAAGCGAGCTGGTCGATAGAAGTCGCATTCTGGAGCTGACTCGTAGCGTTGAGCGTCTCGGACGCGGCGATCGCGTCTCCGAAGGTGCCGGTGCCTCCCCCAAGAGCAAACTCGAAGATGCCGTAGCCCGTCGAGGTGGAAGTTGAGGTCGAGTTCAGCGTCGAGTTGGTGGTGATGGTTGAGTTAGAGGAGATGGTGCCGTTCGTGCTGGCGGCGACGAGCGAGATGTAGTCGGCGACGAGGTAGTAAGTCGAGCCGGCGTTGGGTGCACCGCCCGACGCGAGCGTCATCTCGACGGTCACTCCACCTCCACTCGATCCAGTCGCGTAGAGCATGCCGGAGAAGATGGTGGAGGAGAGCGTGGATTCTGTGATCTGGTTGACGGTCGTCGTCGAGGCAGCGGAGGGCGAAGCTGACCCTGGCGTAACCGTGAGCGAGACGGAGGTCCTCGTCGCGCAATCGTCTTGCTGCTGGCAGCCAGGAGTGACGAGGACGATCGTGTAAACACCCTCTTGAGTAATCGTCGGGTTCCAAGTGATCGTCGGAGCGTCGGCGACCGAAGTTCCTCCCGCGACGGAACCGTAAAGAACCGACTGCGTCGTGCCGGGGATATCACTGACGACGCTCGTGGTCGTCCAATTTCCGTTCGTCGACACCTCACTCTGAGTGCTCGCTCCCAGTCCACTCGTGCAGGGTGAGAGGTTGTTGTCCGCGACGGCATAGTCGTACGCTCCATCGCTGAGGAGCTGGAGGAGATGAAGTCCTGCGCCTGCGCCGTAGTGGCCGAAGATGTTGAGCTGGAAGCCCGTCATAGAGACGGAGTCGGGAAAAATAAAGTCTTGGTACGGGATTGACTCGTTGTGGGCGAGAACGCAGTTCTCCTGGCAAGTCGCGAGAGCGGAAGTTGGGTCGGAGGGGTCAGAGGCGTACGAAAGCTCGAGAACCGTGTTGTCCGGGATCGACGTCAACCTGAATATGGGAAAACCAATAAGAGTGTGCTGGCAACATAGGCAACGCAAAAACACGTACGAGAAGTTCTGAGTTCCCCTATTCCGCCAGAAGGTGTTTCCGAGACGGATTCCCTTCGCGCTCAGCGGGCGGTAGAACCTCGAGATGAAGTATCCACTCTGGCCATCGACGAGCAGCCACGAGCTCCCTGGACCGTCCTCGGCCTTGGGGCAGAAGACGTACTGCGGTCTGCCAAACCCAGAAGTGTACGTCGTCGGCGACGCCCAGAAGTCACTCCCGTTCAGCGATATCGGCGTCAGCGACGAGCCGAGGGACGCGTAGATCGTGCCGTTTCCGATGTCGGAAGCGTTGAGCGTCGTTCTCGTCGTCGAATTGGAGATGATGGTCGAGTTGGTGACGGTCGAGTTGAGAAAGAGCGTCGAGAACGACCCTCCGAAGAACAGCGACTTGCCGTCCGCCGTCTCTACAATACTTTCGACCGCTCCGTCGAGCCCACTAAACGGGAACGCACTCCATGCCGAACTCGAGACGTCCCACACCGCGACGTTCCCTCCGTAACTCCCCGTTGCCCCGACCGGCTTGGTAAAGTTTCCCCCGACATACACACTCGTGCCGTTGCACGCGAGAGCCAACACCGGTCCGTCGACTCCCGACCCTAATGAAGCAAACGTCGAGGTATTTGCCGAGTAGGAAGCGACGTGAGAGGCGGCGACGCCGGCGATGGAGGTGAAGTTTCCGCCGATAAACAACTGGCCGCTCGGGGCCTGGCAGAGGACATTGATCGAGCCGCCTTGGTCCGTCGCGCCTACTTTTGAAATCGAGCCGTCTGATGCTCTCGAGATGAGTGTTGAGGTAGAGGAGTCGTAGGAAGGTGCGGGGGAGGAAGGGTCGTAGAGGGAGACGCCGCCGAACGAGCCGACAACGGATGCGGAGCCGAGCGAGGAGAAGTCGATTTTCGGGAGGGACGACGAGGACGAGGCGGCGAGGGAGGTGAGTGGGAGGAGAAAGGTGAGGAGGGCGTGTGGGAGGAGGGGTGGCCGTGACATGGCTGCCTGTGGACCTGTTCGTTCAACGGGGCCGAGCAAAGAGAGGAGCACGAGCACGCGCAGTGGTCAGTTGAGCGTCCCGAGATGCACGAGCGGTTGCTGGAGTGCCCAAGGCCAAGCTCCCAAAACTTGCACGATTGGTCCCACTTCTTCCTCTATATCTGGCGAGTGATTCGCACCATCGTCCTGCACCATTCGGGCACAGAAGCGGGGCCGCACCGACCCATTCCACCCACCAAAAACACCTTGGCCTCCTCTCTCGTGGCCGTGCCCCTCGCGCCCAGCACCAGGTCTCAGCCCTCCGGACGACTCGCCAACGCGATCTCCCTTGCTCTACTACGAAATGTGTGAAGAAATAGCGGTGCTCACCTGCCTATGGAAGGAGCAGGCCGGCCGTACTTGCGGGGCTGTTTAGGGTGTGCCTGTTTGTTGTGCGCGCGCGTTTGAGGGTGCCTGCCGGCGAGACGACGACGGCGGGGCCAGGAGTGCGGCGGGTCGTGGTTGGGTATCAAGTAGTGAGAGTTATGGGTCGGTTTGAGGGTATTGGCGGGCCAGTCGCGAGCAGTCCCGGCGGTGTGGTCAGGGCCAACCCCAAGTGCTGCTGCCTCTGCCCCCCTTGCTCGTCCCCTCACACTCCACCCCTGAATCTTCTTTTCCGTCTTAACGCGTTTTTCGACACTTTCAACCCTGCATCATCTCTCTTTACTCTGAAAAAGGTAGAAAAGCAGCAAGACATGCGAGTTCGACTGTCTCTATTCCCAAACACGCGGTCCTATGCTGCAGCGCCACGTGGCCTTTGGGTTTTGCTTCTCACGCATCCCGCTTCTCCTCGATCACATTCAACGCCCTCTTGAAGGCCGCAGAATCACCCTTTCTCTTCCTGAGCAGCTCTTGAGCACCAGCAACAGCAGTCCTCAACTTGAACGTCGACCTCTCCACCAGGTTCTCCGCCGCTGCCTATCAACAAACACCTCACGTCAGCTGACTGTCACGCACATCACTCAAAACAACATAGAGAAGAAAGGCGAGGAAGCTCACTCCAAGATCATCCTCCAACCCACCCGTCACTCTCCCTTCAATATCCCTCAGGAACTTGCGCTTCGCCTTCTCCCACCCTCTCTGCAACCCCCAAACCGCAACCATCACTCCAAACAAGCCTCCGCCGACATTCGTCGCCATTTCCGCATACCCCAGCACCTCACTCGCCGTCGCAGCTGCGATCGAACCTCCTCCCACCGAGACGGCCGACACAAGCGCGCCCTGAGCTCGAGACTGGAGGACTTCGGCGGGTCCGCCTGCCGAGGTGATTTGGTTGCGTCGACGCATGAGGGGGTACGCGAGGTCGTTGGAAGTGATTGATCGGGTGATAGTCGCTGCTTGTGCTATCCGATTGAGCAGGATGGGGGAGTAGAGGGAAGAAAGTGACGGAGCGGCGGAGGAGAAAGCAGGAGTGGAGAGCAGATCGTCGGTCCTCTTGTCAAGTCTCGACGAAAGGCCGAGGACTTTGCCCGTCGAAAAAATGAGCTGGTCCTCGAAGTTTCGGAGATACGCCTGGTCGACGATGACGGCGACCTCAGCGACGATGTCGTCGCTCCGCGCTGGGAGCTTCCACCATGCCAACCGCGTGTCCAGGACGTATTCGACGGCTTCCAGCCCCTTCTTCAGCTCCCCCTCAGGGACTTTGAGAATGCCGTTCGTCAACCCCATCTCCGCCAATGCGGCCTCTCCTTCCTTCTCTCCCACCAACGACAACGCAGCGACGTCCGTCGACGCGCGGAACAACACGTCGTCCACTTTTTCTCCCTCACGTTCCGCCATCTCGAGAGCTTTGTCGAGGGTGTAGGAAGCGGTTTCTAGCTGTAGTGAGGAAAGGGTGGAGGAGCCTGAAGTCGAGGAGATGGAAGTCGCGAGTTGGTCCTTGAGATGCGGGAGTCCAGATCCTACGTAGGAATGCTGGAACGCCTCATACGAGACTTCCTTCGTCGGGTCCGTCGGAGCGAGCGCCTCCAGTCCCTCGAGCGCCAGATAGGTTGACACCACGACGATGTGAGGACCATCGACGCCGTCAGGGAGGATGGCAGCGAGCTCAGCTTGGAGGGTTTTGATGATCGAGTCGTGGGGTTCTGGAGAGTCGAGGACGAGGAACAGACGTGGTTTGGAGGCGTGCTCGAGAAGGAGGGAGCGGAGGTGAGGGGAGGTGAGGGGGAGGAGCTCGGAGACGAGGAGGACGACGGCGTCGGAGGCGTAAACAGCGTTGAAGGAGCTTGGTAGCGGTGCTTCGTCTGTCGCGGTTTGTTTCATCAGCAAACTAGATGTGCCTTGTGAGCTTGGTGACCTTTCACTCACCACCGTAAACAATCTCAACAATCTCAACATTGTTCTCGCGAAGCCAAGCCGAAGGAACCGCAACTTCATGAGGAGCTGTCCGCGTTCGATCCGCGTACCTGCACAAATTACTGGTCAGCTCTCCCCTCAAACCACACAGTCTATCAACTCACTTGATCACGATCGCTTCTGGCGCGTCACCGAGCCGTCTCGAAGCCAACGCGAGGCTGAACTCGCGATCCGACGAGAGCGGGTTATCCAGCGCGGCCGTTGTCAGCGCCGAGGTCCCGCTTTCTTGAGCTCCAATCACTGTTACCAGCACAATCAGCAACCACAGCCCTCCGTCCACCCTTCGAAACGAGACCGACCTGCAATCCTTGCCTTCCTCGGGTGCGACAAGTCCGCGACAGCCGAGTCCAACCGAGTCGTCCAAGCCTCGTCTATCAGTGGGTACCGCCGCAAGAGCTCTCGAGTCTCACTGATGAGCTCAGTAGTTTTGGTGAGTGGTGCAGCGGATGGCGTAGGCGCAACGGCGGCGGCGGGGGTGGACAGCTGCCGAAGTCGCGCGGTGGGGAGCGTTCGGCGGGAGGAAGCTGGGAGGCACCGGCATGGTTGGAGTAGGGCGTGGTGCACTCGGCGGGATGCGCGGACCATTTCACTGAACGGCGTGAGTGGTGTAGCCGGAAGCGTTGGAGGGACGGAACGTGTGGGCGGACAGCAACCCGCGCCTGCGTTTGTTTTGCGTGAAGAGTTGAGGAGGCGCCACGTCAACACTTCTCCACGATCGATCTTCGTTTCGTTTCGTTTGATATGTTTCCGCTCTGAGAGTGGAAGACCATCTCGAAAACCCACTGAGCGTGTCCGAAACGATGTGAAGCTGGCATTTCCCCAAAGCGAGTGCCGTACAAAAATGATGCGAACGAAATAATGGACAACAGCAAGGTACAACTGAGTGAGATGAGTACTGAAAGAAGTGTCTATCGGGGTATGCCGGTGTAGGAAAAAAAAGTGCGAAAGATAATGCATCGCTCGATACTGCCCACGTGTTCTCATCAGCGACTTGGTCCTCGAAACTTCTGGCAAAAGAAGCTCACTCACCAACTAACAAGTTGATTAGATGGTGGAAAATATCTCCATGTGGACGCTTTTGACCTCGTTCATCCACATCGGGTACTGGGCGTACCTGTTGAACGAGAGTTACGGGAGTTTAGTGGACACATGCACGTCAGCTCCATCGACACCCACCCTTCCTCTAGCGGGAACACAGAAGAAACTCACGCAGCCACCACCAGCAGATCTCCAGCCTGCATACTCTCGACAATCCCGTCCTCCCCACCCCGCACCAGCTCCGAAACAGCCTTGTTGAACTGGCCGACGCCATGCAGGTTCCTTATGAAAGGCTCGGCTCTGACGACGGCGAGGTCCTGATCAGGCGTAAAGTTGGGGAAGTTCTCGACGAACTTCGGGTAGGTCGAGTCTTCGGTCCAAGGTCGGAGTACGAGGAGCTCGAACCACGACGAGCTCGCTTCTCGGGTGCCGTGATGTTGCGGGAATGAGCTGAATCCTACCATTGCACATAGCAAAGAAAGTTTCAAAGCAAATAATTAGCCCTGAACCCAACCCAATGCTAAAGCAAAGCGACACTCACCCTGGTCCCTCGAGTTCGTGACGATGCGTATCTTCCTCGCGAGATTCTCCCTAAACGTCTCCGCCTCCAACTCCATCACCAACACGACCGCACAGCTCTTCTGTCCCGTCGGCCCAGCACTGACCCTCCAACTGCTCGGACTCTTGCCCTCCTGCGTGACGGTCCAATACTCGCTGTACAAGGCATCACGTGGAACGTCCGAACCCTCAGCTATCGCAGCCCTCCACCTCGACGTTAAAGAATGGCAGCACTCACGCATAGTCGAGGATGAGCAAACCCAGCTCTGGTGGCAGCGCCGTGGCCTTTGTGATGAGTCTCAGCGCGAGTCGAATGTCGGCAGGAGTGGGCGTCCAGGGGCCCGAAGGCGGAGCGGAACGCCTCCCCGCCAGCTCTCCGATAGAGCCCGACACGCCCATTGTCTCTCACGATCGAGGTGTGTACGAAATCGTGTCGAGTTGTGGGTAGGTAGCGAAGTGGGAGGAAGGCAAGCGAGGTCTCGCGAGGGGCGGGCGACCGCCGCAAGTCTCTCGCCAAGTTGCGACGATCGAGCGCGCGGCGGCCTTCGCCTTCAACCGCATCGTTCGCTCTTTTTTCCGTTCAAAGTCGTGCAGGTGTAAAGAGATAGAAAGGAGGATGGCATCAGCAGTGGTGAAGCAGCGGTACCCCGTCAGGATCCCAGGCCTCTCTCCGACCGCGTACCCTCCGCCACCGTATCGTTCGCTCGCCAACTCGCAAGCTCTGCTCACCAAGTTCCTGAGGGAAGGGAACAACAAAACTCTCGTCATTACTGGTGCTGGCGTCTCTGTTGACTCAGGTATTCGAGCCTATCGTGGCAAGAACGGCAGCTGTGAGTTGTCGTTTGTTTACGCGTCGTCAGACCCGTCGGAGAGTGAAGGCGCTGATCGGAGTTGTTGGTGCGGGCAGACGTCGTGAACAAGGACCACCGACCGATCTTCTACGGCGAGTTTGTCGCTTCAGAAGCCCACCGACGGCGGTATTGGGCCCGATCGTTCCTCGGATACTCCCCCGTGCGAGTGGCGGAGCCGAACCATATACACACCGCCATTGCTGCTCTCCAAAAACTGGGCCTTGTCAACGGGCTCATAACTCAAGTGAGTGCCTTTATTGTCGTTTATTTTGTAGGGATGCTAATGGTTATACACATCAGAACGTCGACGGTCTCCATCACAAAGCCATCGACCCGACACTCTCGACATACCATTCATTATCGTCTGGCACGATCCCCGAAGGCGACACACCCATCCTAGAGCTCCATGGAACGCTTAGACACGCCCACTGCTTATCATGCGGCACGCCGGTACAGCGTGACGCTTTCCAAGGTCCGCCCCCGCTCGCTTCTCCGTTCGCGCAAGAGGGAGGAAAGGGAGCGCTGACGTGTTCCTTCGTTGGGATCACGGGAACAGACAAGCTAGCAGCACTGAACCCCAAATGGGAGAAATACACGGCAGAGGTCGCTCACGGGAAAGAAGAGAAACTCAACCCCGACGGAGATATCGACCTCGGTCCGGGCGTCAATTATAACGAGTTTAATGGTGCGTTCAGGTCGCTGGTAGAGTCCGCTGATCGATTCTGACCACTGATGAACTTCTTAGTACCACCATGCGAGTCTTGCGGTGGAGATATGAAGCCAGTGCGTCCTCTTTCCTCCTCGACCTTCCGAAGCCCTCCGAGCTGACCCGTCATTTTGTCCTCCAGAAAGTCACTTTCTTCGGAGAATCGTGCGTCCTCAGCATTCCTCCTCCTTCTTCCCCGCCTCTCCCACATCCGCTAACCCTACCTCCCACCATTAGCCTCGAACCAGCCGTCAAAGACCAATCGATGGACTGGGTCTCGCGCTCCTCCCAGATCCTCGTCGTCGGTTCCTCCCTCGCAACCTTCTCAGCCTTCCGTCTCGTCCGTCAGAAGAAAGAAGAAGGCGGACTTGTCGGGCTCATCAACGTCGGTGAATCCCGAGGTGATCCTCTGATGGATTGGAGGTTAGGTTGGGAGGGAGGAGCCGGGGAGATCCTGCCCGATGTGGTGAGGGGGTTGGTAGAGCAGGATGGGAGGGAGGAGGTGAGGAGGGTTTGTGAGGATTTGATGTCGAGGGGGAAGATTAGGACGTTGAGCGATAAGCACACGAGCTGATGGGGGTGGAAACTTGACGCTGCACTGCCTCCTTCCGGAATGACGTGGCTGTGACTGTACGCTTGAGATCCCGTTGTCTCTTGGAGAACAGGAGAGGTTCGTCGAATCCGAGAGGAAGTGGATTTGCTGTTGATGGTCTCTTGTTCTGAAGCGGTCATTTGTCCTCTAGCGCTCATCGTATAATGATTGGGGTGAAAAGGACGTCGTGGGCTCAAAATCGCGTGCCTTGCGGTTTGCGTGCATTCAAACTACTTGAGAAAGGACGTGGGATAGGGGGTGCGTAGCAAACAGAAGGTGGAAAAGATGTAAAAAGTCCGAAACTCCCCTCAACAGCCCTCGCCGCCATGCCAGCAAGCTATGGAAACAAAAAGACGCCAAGGTCAGCGTGGTCGCTTTGAAGGGAACGGGAGGTGCTAGGGGAGCGAAAGGAGGAGCGACGGGGAGAATGCGGTAGAAGAGGAGGCCTACGAAGAGTGGAAGGGATCTTCTTGTGCATAAGCAGATCGAGCACCGTCTCCGCGAGTCCACCCTTCTCGGCCTGGGTCGCTTCGGTGGGGTTGGCCTGCTTGATGCGGAAGATCATCGCGGTGACGGTCGCGATGTTGGTCTCAGCGTGAGGAGGACGCCAGCCTTCGATCCAGGGGAGGCGTTCCTCGCGGAAGAGGATCTCGACAAAGTGCGTGGGAGGGTTGGCCTACGCGCGCGCGCGGAGGTGGGTGCCACTCGTCAGCCTCTCGCGGCGGGTACCAGAAAGGAAGGAAGGAGAAAACTACGCACAAAGTAAGGGTGACCCATGGTGGAGAGGTAGAGCGCGCTCTCGCCGTACGACCTACCACGCCCGGAAATAGAGTTAGCTCGTCTCCGCGGCGCGTCGAGAAGACTCGTTCGCGCGAACGCGGGAGGGGGGGAGAGAAAGTGGACGCACAGCGACAAGAATTTCTGGTCGTACTCGAAATCAGGGTTGGTCGCGTTGCACTGCTTGAGACGAGCCCAGCGACCGGCCGCGGCAGCGGGGAGGGTGATCTGCTTCTCGCCGTTGGGCGCCGCGACTTTGAGCCATTCGTCGAACAAGGCGCCGTTGAAGTCCTTGTTGTTGCCGGTGACCTTGAAGTCGCCTCGACTGATCGAACCGTCGTGCTCGACAGTTCCGTGCCTGCATACAAGGGAAGTTGAGGGTCAGCGCGCCGAGCGGAGCAGAGGAGGGAAACCACGTCGACGACGTACTGAGCAAGCTCGTCGAGGTTGAACGACGTCGATCCAGGCGGCTTGCAGCCTTTCAAGGCGAGCGTGCCGATGACTTGGCTGAAGTCGTGGCCGACGTTGAGGCCGTCCTTGAGCGCCTTTTTGAGGATCGGGATCGTGAGGTTCTTGCCGTCTCGCGGGAGGATGCCGTGGTTCGCGAGACTGGCAGAGGCGTCAGCTACGAGCGGGCCAATTAGTGAAAGAAACGACGTGCGCGTTGAGGCCGGGACAGGGACCACGAACGTCGGTAGGGACAGAGGGGTGCCACTGGGTGAAGTCGACCGAGTCAGCCGCACCGAGTGGGTGCTGCCAGAGGTTGTGGTTCGCGAAGGCCGACGCCGAAGCGAGTGGCACGAGGACGACGGCGGTCCAGAGCATCGAGCGCATCGTGGGTCGTGGGAGCAGGAACGGTCGAGAGTGGGAGGTGAAGGGATGGGACGAGGTGGGACGAAGGAAGGGAGAGGGGCCGAGCGAGCGAGCCCCAAAGTCGAGTCCCAAATTCGACACCTCGTCCGCGCCTCTCGTCTGCGCCCCGTTCTAGGAGTGCACCGTACTCGCACTGATGTACGCCGATCTCTCCCTGTTCTGATTGGCTAGAGCAGGAGGATGAATCGAAGCGAAAGGGGTCCCTCCTCTACGGGGCTCAAAGATTGCAGCTTCCGGCGAAGCTCCGTTACCACACACGCCACGTAAGCTTCCTGCTGTGGCTCCGAGCGCAAATCTCACCACAAGCGGTGTCTCCTCTCACGCTTTTTGCAAACGCTCTGGCTGTAGGCACTCAACTGTGGTCCACACGGATGGCCAACTCAGTTGGGCAACCGACTCGGTCAAGGCAGCGAGCGCGCTCCCAGTTCGCATGCCGGTTGCTCGCGGAGCCACGTCTGGTGGAGATGTTGCTACAAGAGCACGCAGGGAGTCT
The DNA here is from genome assembly GCA_024364755.1 of Pseudohyphozyma bogoriensis. NCBI lineage: Eukaryota > Fungi > Basidiomycota > Microbotryomycetes > Chrysozymaceae > Pseudohyphozyma > Pseudohyphozyma bogoriensis. Next base: position 38,951 of record JALBUQ010000123.1, read on the forward strand.
CAGTACAGAGCGGAGATCTCTCTATCAAAGAGGCCTCTCTTCTAGGCTCGGCGGAGATACTGAAGCCGTCGGCGTGTGAAGGAGGTGCTTACACGTGGCGTTTGCATGAATTCTCGACTCGGATACGACTGTCGCCGCAGAGCGGAATCTTGTGCTCGTCTCGGAGAGCAAAGAACTACAGCTGTTTCAACACATTTTCGCTTCTGAGTTTTCTCAGCTCAAGCCCGCTCCACGACGTGTGTTCTTTCAGGTCCACGTGTGATGACCAGCCGACAACGTCCATCCAGCACCACATGCTTTGAAGTTTCACTACCGCTACCAGGAGAAACCCAAGCAAGTGGTAGACGTGGCCTCTTCGACACGGGCGTCGCACAACTTACTCCCTACTGGCATTGTAACTTCGAAACCTTGCCTCCCCTTCCCGTCAAACAAAGCAAACATGCCCCCAACGTGGATCCTCCAACTGAATCCCGAAAGTGGACGTGGAAGCAAGACCCAACCGACGCTAAACATGGTGCAGCCTGCAGCTGCTTGCTACGCGTCCGCGACGCGCGCCGCCGGCTTTTTTCGTCTTGCTCGCGAGCGTGGGCGTCGTCGCGGCGCCCGCCCGCCCCGCCCCCGCCCACCTTCTGCTTCGGACGACCTCGAGGTGTGCTTGGGTCCCTCCTTGGAGGACGCTTGGCGTAAGGCGCGGGGGTTTGCGTAGCGGTGACTTTTTGGCGGGCAGGCTGACGTGGCGCAAGTCTCGCTGCAGCTGTGTGGAACGTGCTGGTGCGAGAGAGGACGGCGCAGAGAAATGGAAGCAGCAGGAGGATCAATCAAAGCGAGGTGCTTCGGACGACGGCGGCGAAAATAGGAATTGATCGAAGGCGTGCCCCGGAGCCGGAACCAGAGCTGAGGGAACAGCAACGCTGCGAGCGACCTCGTCCAGCCGGGCGCGCCCAATCGTGAACGACGTGAAGCTGTGGTGGAGGAGGGTGCGGAGCAGGGGCAAAAGTAGGTAAAAAATTTGGAAGTAGAAAACAGTCAAATCAGTGCAAACTCTGAGTGTGAACAACCGTGAAAGAGAGATTCGTGGCCCGCCCTGGCGTCCGCTGCGACGCAGCTTTGCTCTCCTTCGCCCCTCCCTTCCGCGTAGCCTTGTTGCGCGCGCTGCTCCCCCCCTTCCTGCCCTTCCACCATCGCCAGCCCACCACCCCTATCCCCCCAGCACACAACTTGCATCAACTTATACCACCGAGCAGCCACCACCCACCGGCCCCACCTCCAGCGTCCCAGAGTCCAGCACTTTCTCCCCAGTCCGCGCATTGGTGGCGCCTTTCTCTGGCTCTAACGCCTCGCTGGGATGGCCGACTCGACTCGCGTCCAGACGCCGTCAGGCCCACTCCGACCGATCCCACCAGGCCCGTCCGTCGACATTGCCGGCCAGTGGGCAGCCCAGCTCAGGCGCCAGGCCAAGGAGAGTGCGACTGCCGCGGACGGCGCGGCTGCTGCAGGCGGCGGCGGCGCGAGGGGGCCTTCGAACCCGCACCCGGCAAGACGGAGGGAACGCCCACCGAGCTCGACGTCGTCGTTGAGGCCGCTGTCGACGAACCCGTCGCTCCTCTCGCTCGAGAATGCGCCGACGAGCCCGTCAACAACGGCGACGACCACAGGCTTCCCCGCGCCGCCTTCGTCCTCCCACCACCCGCACCCGCAACACCGACACTCTGCCGCACCTACGACCTCCCACCCGGCCTACCACCACCCACCACATCACTACCCTGCTCGCTCGCACCAGTCGCTTCCCGTGTCGTCCGCGTCCGGCGCAGGAGGACAAGGACGGCACCGCGAGCAGATGGATCGAGTTTACGGAGCGCCGGCGTACGACGCAGAGTTCGACAGAGGGAACGCGAGAGCCGGTCCTTCGAACGCCACGCCGAGTCGGGGACTGTACAACCCAGACGCGGGGACGACGACCACGTCCATCTCGAGTCATCACAGCCGCCGCGACCGCGAACGCGGGCAGCAGCAGCAGAGGTCGAGACGCGAGCCAGTCGATCCGAACGAGATGGGGAGAGGGAAGGGCAAGGAGAGTCAGGAGAGCTTTGATTCACCAGAGATGGACGGGAATGGCTCAGGGAGGCCCACGAGTCGGAGCTCAAAGGAGAGCAAGACGCGGAAGAAGCGCGAGGAGCGCAGGAGAGCAGAGGAGGAAGGAGCGGCGTCGTTGCATTCCCAGTCGTCGAGATTGTTCGACCATCGCAAGGACGACCCGCTCAAGTTTGGGAACGGGCCCGCGCCGTCGATCAGCAGCCGCAAGTCGGCAGCACGGAGCGTCGACAGCAGGAGCGGCGTGTCCTCGACGGCTTCCGACTCGAACCCTTCCGACCCTCCTGCGACTGTGGGTACCGAGGCTCCAGAGGCTCCGAGACGGGAGGGCGACCCGACTCCGTTCGTCATGGAGCTCAAGAAGGCGTATAAGGAAATTGTCAGTCGCGAGACCAAGTTGCAGGAGGAGCATCGGGCGGTGTTGGCAGCGTCGGCGAGGGAAGAGGACGCGCCTGGGGTGAGGATTCAAGGTGGAGGGAAGAAGTGGGACGACGAGTATTGGGTCAAACTCGCTACGGCTCACAAGCAGTACGTCCTCCCGTCTCTCCCCTGCCCTCGTGGCCCTCCGAACTTTGAGCTGTGGGGATTCTGTATGGAAAGCTGACTTGTTTTTGTACTCCCGCTAGGCTCGCCGATGCTCACTACTCGTTCCTACAAATGGCCCTCGACCCGAGACACCCTGCCTCCCTCCACTCCCTCCCTCAGAAGTACAACATTCCCGTTCGACTCTGGCAAACCGGCTTCCACCAACTCCTCGAACGCATGCGCCACGCCATTACGACTCCAACGACCTCCTCTTTCGCCTCTCCCGAAACCAACGTCCTCGACCACCTCGTCGAGTTCATCCAGTACGCCTACGGCTTCTACACCCAACTCTTTGAAGACCCCTCCGTCGTCCTTTTCCGAGCCGCGTGGATCGAGCAGCTTGGCGATTTGGCGAGGTACCGTATGGCGGTTGCTGGACTCGCTTCTCGAGTTTCTGCAGCTGCGTCAGCTTCGCAGCGCGGAAGAGGGGAGTTCTCTCCAGACCGTAGTGGGGAGGAGAAGAAGCCCAAGGCGTTCGACGCGGCGAGCATTGGTGAGGCGGCGTTGGGAGATTGGGAGGTCGAGGAACAGGAGAGTTGGCGCGTCATGGCGAGGGATTGGTATGGTCAGGGCGTGGCGGAAACTCCGGGGACGGGGAGGTTGCAGCATCATTTGGCGCTGCTGAGCAAGGGGGACGAGCTTAGGAGTCTTTATCATTACGCGAAGAGGTGAGCCTCTTTCTCTTAGACCTCAAACCTGAGCTCTTGATTGATTTACCTTACTTTTATCAGTCTTACGACCACCCACCCGTACCTTAGCGCCCGGGAGTCGATCCTGCCCCTCTTCGAGGACGAGCTTCAAGCCCGACGAACGCAGCCCGACGTGACGAAAGCCGAGCTCTTTGTCCACCTCCACGGCATGCTCTTCACCAAGATCTCGCTCGACGACTTCGACGTCTGCCTCGAGCGATTCTTGGAGCGCCTGATGGAGGAAGGCGTCCTGCTTACCCGCAAGGGCGAACCCGACATGGCCTTGTTTGGCACTGGCGCGCAAGCACCGTTTGGAGACGCAGAGTGGCTCATGGTCGCCGTCATCAATCTTTCGGCGATGCTTCAGTACGGCGTCGATGACGGCGTTCTCAAGAAGAGCGCCAACAAGGAGCACTCGAGCTCTTCGTCTAGGACCCCGGCGAAGGTCAAGACCCCTCAGGCCATCATGCTCAACCCAGCGTCGATGAAGAAGGTCGATTCGACGAACGACGAAGAGGATGGCGACACGACCGTCGGCGAGCATGCGGCGTCCGGTGACGTGGTCATGCAGCTCAACACCTCGACCGAGGACGACCCCCTGGTCTTCCGACTCGCCCAACGCCTCACGTTCTCTATCCTCGACATGCTCCTCCAACACCCTTTCCGCCGTGTCGGAGACTCGGACGTTGTCAACCCCTACATCATCATCGTCCTCACTTTCGTCTCGCACCTCGCTCAACACCCGGCCGCTTTGCGACACCTCGAACGCTCGATCCCATGGGAACGTCTCGCGGCGCTTTTCAACATGATTCCGTCGTCCGTCGACGTGAGGATGGATATCCAGCCCAAGCTTCTCGGCAGCCCGCTTCCTGAGGATTGGTGCATCCGTGGGATGGACTGGACCGGCCGTCACCTCTTCAGCCGTGGCTATTGGAAGCCCAAGGGTGGAGCCGGGCGACGCGACGAAATGCCGCCAATCGGGCCTCCCATGACGTCGCCTTTCGAGTCGGAGATGGACGCGCTCAAGCTCGACTTGGATAGCTTTGACGAGTTCCCGACTGAGGGCGATAGCGAGAGCGCGACGGTACAGCTCGCGGGATCGAGGTGGAAGAGGTTGGCTACGGTCGCTGCGTGGCTCGTCAAGGTCGTGCCTGGGTTCGATTTTGATATTCTCGAGGCGAACAAGTTTACAGTCTCGGGTGCGCTCGAGGCTAAGCTTCAGAGGTGGAGGAGGGAGGATGAGGAGGCTGCTGAGGCGGAGAGGAGGTCGAGGATGAGTGCTTGGGAGGGTGAGGGCGTTGAGGAGGAAGAGGAAGCGGAGGAGTCTGAGGACGAAGACGACGACGATGAGACTGACTCGCCGGCGGTTCGTGAGCTCAAGGTGAGTTGAGCGTTTCCATTTCCGATGCTACTGAAATTGACGTCCGTTCCTTCTCAGGCTCGTCGCCGCCAGCTCAAGGCCGTCATCAAGCAAGCTCGCTTGGCCACTCGTTCGCCTCACTCCGTTCGTCGCGTGTCTTCGGCCAAGACGAAGGCCTTCAACGGCCGCCCTACCGCCACCGTCTTCCCCGGTTACACCGTGCTCGTGTTTGACACCAACGTCATGCTTTCGTCTATGAAGCTGTTCCGCGATCTTGTGGAAGCCGAGAGGTGGACCATCATCGTCCCTTTGGCTGGTGAGTTTGGTCAAACCCATTTGTTTTTCTGTGCTTACTGAAGTCCTTCATCTAGTCGTCACCGAGCTGGATGGATTGAAGAAGAACGCCGCCCCCCTCGGCACGTCGGCCGACGAGGCCATCACCTACCTCGAGACGGCGATCCGCACCCACTCGCGCTACCTCAAGGTGCAAACCAGCCGCGGCAACTACCTCAGGGACCTCAGCATCCGAAGCGAAACGATCGACTTTGCCGGCGGCGTCGTCGGCGGCTTCTCGCACGACTTCGCTAGGAGCATGGACGACGTGATTCTCCGCGCTGTCGCGTGGCAGAAGGATCACTTTACGAGTCGATTGGCGCTCGTCAACCCTCGTGCGGATCGACGACAGGTTCCGCACGATGCGTCGACTGTCGTCCTCCTCACGCTCGATCGCAACTTGAGGCTCAAAGCTCATGCTCGTGGCCTCGAGACGGCTACGGAGAAGGCGATGACGCTTCTCCTCGAGACGGAGAATGGCTAAGCGGCCGGTTGGACGAGCTGTTTATCGACCCTTCAGCTGCTCATCGTCTTCTCGACTTTGACCCTCCTTCGTCGTCGTCAACTGGGCGACATCCCTTTCTCACCTCACCCACCCTTCTTCGAGCTTTCGCTCGAGCTCCTTCTCCCTTCCGAGCCCGGATCTTTGGATCCGTCCGCGTCCAGCCACCACGAACTTACTCTCTGGAAGGTTCTTTCGACAAGGTCTTCTTGGAACCACTCTTTAGGCCACAGGATGGCATATACCTTTACTCTCCCTTCTTGAACAAATGAATCGGCGACTCGAGAACCTGTTTTTTGTTGTTTACCTTGTGTTAGCGTAGATTGGCAGTTTTTTTGCAAGAATGTTTTCGTCTTTCGCAGTTTACTTTTGAGACCGATGCAGGAGAAAACCAAAGGCAAAGTAGCCGAACACGTGTCGAAATTCGATGGCCGCTGCTATTCGGAGTTTGGCTCGCTAGGCACTGGCAGTGGCGGATCGTGTTGGTGGTGACTCGTGAAAGGTCGAGCAATGAAGGAGGGTTGTGGGAGAGATGGGAGTAATAGCATAAAGTGTGTGTATTACTAAAACTAATGAAAAGGTTGCTATTGTGGTCAAACGCCTCCGGCCGCGTTGTTTTGCTCGCAACTTGGGCCGAGCTTAGCTTTGTTCCCTTCGCGAGCCCGTCAACCACCATCATCCGCACCGATGAGGAGCGACAGCAGCCCTTCAGATACTTCTCCAGAGAGCACAAGCACCCACCCGACCACTCCCTCGTCGTCTGCCTCGCCAGAGGACCACGCCGCGTCGGAGGATCAGCCTCCCAACTCGCTTACGCGAACCGAGGACGCGCCGCCGAGGAAACGCAAGTGCCTCAAAAGAGAGGACGGAAAGGTGTGTGTAGAAGTGCTTTTTAGGTGGTAGACCAGCTGACAAGGCGTTGGTGGCAGCCGTTCAAGCGCAAGGGGAGGGTCGTGGGCGTCTTGAGAGAGCGGTATGCCGCCATCGAGTCGAGCCTCGATCTCGCGCCGTCGTCGAACGGAGCACGGCTGGGAGTGAATCAACTGAGTGCTGCTCTGGCGTATCATCTGTTTGACTGTGAGTCGATTGTTGGTGGTCAGAGAGGCAGCGCTCACGCTTGGCGCGGCACAGGCGCGAAAGGGGTCATCAATGCCACCAATTCTCCGCCTGGTGAGCCACTTTACACTGCTTCACAAGCTTCCATAAGCTCATCTTCCTACTGTGACAGTCATCGACCTAACCGCCACGCAGCGCAAGTTCCAATCAACCATCTACACCCACTCCGACCCTCGGCAGGAAGTCATCCTCGCCTCACTCATCGCTCTCGGTTCTCGACGAACCTTCCACTCGGCAGTCGCAGGCCCATACTCTCTCACAACGGCCAAGAACCTCACCGACTTGGCCAACCTCGACATTGGGACGTACCGCGAAGCCACGTGTCGGAAACTGGCGCAGAGGGCTGTCGACCTCGCGATTTCGTCGGACCTCTTGAGCGATACTTCCCCAGAGGCGTTGGAGGCAGCTTCTATTCTCAGAGTTACACTCTTTGGTGAGTGTGTCGTTCGCTGGAGTGAGGACCATCCGAGCTGACCTCGACTGCGTAGCTGTGAACCCTCGACATCCGTTCGGAGCGGAGCTCGCCGTCCACCTCCACCGCACGCACCAGCAAAAAGAATCAACACCGTCCTTTACTTGCACACCACTCGACAAGCTGGGCCTCTCTGTAGCAGAGTACGACAGCTACATCAGCGTGCTCAGGAGGAAGCCGCCGACGATCTCGGTCACGGAGCTCGCGTTGCTCTACGGGTGGCGACGCGAGCAGGTGCAGGGCGCGTTGGAGATCTTGAGGCACTGCGAGATCACTCCAGACAAGAACGTTCAGCATGCTGGGAGGACGGTCGCCATCTTCACGTTGCGAGGCGTGAGCCATATTCAGCGCCAGGGCGAGTAACACGTGTTTCTGTTCCCCCCGTCCTCTCTTTGAACTGACGTTGATGTCAAACACAGATGCGACAAAAGCATTGAGGGACATGAAGAAGCTCCGAAAGTCTTTCTCGAACCTGTGGGACCTCCTTAGCGGAATGGAGCGGGTCATGACCCTCGTCTTCAAAGCCGAGACCAGTCACCGAATCACCATCCCCGCACCTCTCCAAGAACGCTACTTCATGGACAAGATCGTCACAATATCGCCGCACCTCTCCAGCATGCCGATGCTGATCGAGGCTTCGCTGCTTTTCGAGGCGGAGCGGATCTGTAAGGGTAGTGATGATCCGGAGGCGGCGGAGTTGGTGGAAGCGCAGAGAAAGAGGTTTGTGACTTGGTTGAAGCCGGTCATTCAGATGTTTGGCGATGTGAGTGGTTACCCCGGCTTCATTTTAAGTCGGACAAAAATGCTGACCTCGCTTGACGACGATAGCCTCAGTTCACTAGCGGGATCGAAGGAAATCACGCCCGCGCTCTCCTCCTCTCCGTCCTCGACCTCGCACCAAACTGGATCGAGCTCGCGGCTGAAGCTGCTCGTCAAGACGCCGTCGGAGAAGGACCTTACTCTGCCTGCGGCCTGACGTGGAATGATCTCAAAGAGTGCGTGATTCCTCCACGTGACACGACGGACTTTCGAGTGACCCGACTTTTTGACCTTAGGCTACAAAACGTCCTCTCGTACGCCAGCACCGTGTTTGCTAGGTCTTCGAAGCAGTACCAGGGACTGTGTCACGCTCTGAGTCGGATGAATATTGGTACCGATTCCTCCGTGGTAAGCACGTTTCCTTTGATTGGACAACGATTGTGTCTGACATTGGCTCATTAGGTGGATGCTGGCAAGGACGCTCTTGCCGAGTCAATAGTGGGGACAACTTTGGTTGAGCTGGACGCGTTTCTAAGAGTGTGACAAGGGGCGGTGTTGTTTACATCCGGATCGAAGCCTTGCTGTTGTGTTCGTCGCCCGCAAGCTGTTGAATGTATAAGACATTGGTGCATTTAATGGTCAGCTACAATGGTCAGAGTTTGTTGTGTGTGTTTCGTCGCGGAGTAAACCGGAGTTTGTTTACTTTTTTTGAGCCCATTTTGCGTCTTTTCGGCCAGCCGCTGCTTGAGCTCCCCCCCCTCTTTCCTGCGTCGAAATCATTACCCACGCCGCCCATGTCCAACCACAGGATCTTTTCCACATTCACAGCCCCTTCCTTGCCCCTCAATCCTCCTCCCGCCTCCCAGGCGACCCCTTCGGAAACCTTCGAGGAGTTGCATCCAGCTCCGACGAGTCGTCAGCGCCGTGCCGAGCTCTCGAGAGACGCGCCGCCGGAATCGAAGCGAAAGCGACAGACGAAAGATGGACGACCGTTCAAGCGGAGAGGGAAAATCTTGGGGGAACTTCGTTTGGAGCTCTCGACAGTTGGTGCAGCCAGAGCTGGGTCGGGTCGATTGAACCTCCTGCCGTCGTCACCGGCCGAGAGACTGGTCTCGGTGGAGCTGAGCGGCGCGTTGGCATACCATCTCGTGGCGTGTAGGTCCGCATTGCCTTTACTCTGAACTGAAAAGCTAAGTGATAAAACAGGTGCTACTGGAGGACCTTCCACCTTACGGAAACAGCGACTATGTCCGAAAACTCGCATGGTGTGCACCTGCCAAATCACCATCCTCACGAAATCCGACGTGAGCGACGCCGCAGACCACCAGATCGTCTTGCCCAACGGTCCAATCAACTACTACTCCCGGGAGGATGTCGTCCTCGCCAGCCTCGTCGCTCTCGGATCCCGTCGGAGCTTTCACTCCGCGGTCATCGGCGGTCGATCCCTCAGAGATGCGAGATGCCTCGATGATGTAGCGAGGATGGAGTTGGGAGCGCAGAGAGAGTCTCTGTGTAGGTATCTTGCCCAGAGAGCGGTGGATATGGCGGTTAGTTCGAGGCTTCTGGACGACACGTCGCCGGAGGCGGTGGAGGCGGTCGGAGTCCTTCGAATCGCTCTCTTCGGTGCGTTGGTTCTTCTTTGCCTCAAGACCGTGCCTGTTGACTTTCAAAACTACTGAGGCTAGCTGTCAGCCCCCGTCACCCATTCACGGCAGAGCTAGCGTCTCATCTCGATCGGTCTCATAAGCAGAGCATGTTGAGCTCTTTGACTGCCAGCCAGCCAACACTCGACGCCGTTGGGATATCGGTGCTCGAGTACGACAGCTACACAGCGCTCCTATCACGACGAAAGCCTATGATCTCGCCATCGGAGCTGGTGTCGCAGTATGGATGGGGGAAGGCGACGGTGCAGGAGGCGGCGACGGCGTTGCGGCAGGGCAAGATGGTGATGGACTCGTCTCTACAGCAGTACGCACAGGTAAGATCAATCTGGCTAGAAAAAAGTACTTCAGCTACTGAATTTGAATTCCAGACCGTTACCATTGCGATGCTGCAGTGGATCTCCCGGATCCAACAGCGCCGTAATTCCCACTTACGTGGCCTGAAATTTCTCACAACTGACAGACACTGCTCTCGTTTCGCAGCCACTCCGTCCTCACTTCAAGAGTTTGAGGAGCTCGAGACTTCGTTCTCTCAGATCTGGGCCATCGCCGACCAAACCGAGTCGATGATAGTGGAGTTCTCCGACCTCGAGATACAAAGTTGGCAGGAAGCGACTACGACGGGGCCAGCATCGACATCAGCAAGCGAGTCTTTGGACCCAGGTCCCACTATATCACCTAGAATATCCGCTATCCCGATGGCAATCAAGGCTAGCATGCTTTTCGAAGCGACGCGGATGTGTGCCGGCTCAGAGTACCCTGGGGCGAAGGAGCTCCTCGTGGCAACGCGGAGGAGGTTTGTTCGTTGGCTCAAGATTTTCATATTGATGATGAGCGACGTAAGCTTCACAATATTCAAGAGATTGATCTCACTTCTAACGCTATGCTTTGATCCGTCCACAGCCTCAGTTCACCTCCAATGCCGAGGGCAATCATTCCCGTGCTATACTACTCGCCATCCTCGACCTCGCACCGTTTTGGATGGAGCTTGTCGTGGAAGCTGCTACCAACTTCTCGAGCGGAGATGGTCCGTACGCAGATCTCAAGCTCTCTTGGGACGACCTCAAAATGTGCGCTGGTCCCGTCCATCCCACCTCGCCTTGACGAAGGGTTGACCTTTTCTTTCCTGCCCAGGCTTCGAAAGGAGCTCGTCTACTCCAGCACTGTCTTTGACCGCTCCTCGAGACAGCTCAAGGATCTCTCTGTGGCGCTGGCTCGAGCGGGACAGTCAGACACGTGTCGAGCCGTGAGCGACTGGCGCCTTTCGATGAGGCCGCGCTGATCCTTTCGTGACGTTTTCTTAGGCATTTGGGACGGCGGGGACAAAGACTGCACAGAGTTTGGTGGATAGTACTTTGGTGGAGCTGAGCGCCTTCGTTTGACACGAGTAGAGAAGTAGCAATGCAGAGTGTTTCGCCTCGCTCTCACCATGCTCTCCGGCCTCCCCTTGCTACTTCTCGAAACCGGCACTTCCCCATTCCAATCAAAAGCACAACAAAGTCCCCTCTCCACTCCCTCACCTTCCCTTGTGCCTCAATTCAGCGCATTCCCCTCCTCCCCCCTCCTCTCCGCCTCACTCCTCTTCTTCTTATTCTTGACAACAAAGCTCGCCGCGAACGCCTCTCGCATCCTCTTCACCTTCTTCTCACCTAACCCGGGAAGAGTAGTAAGGTTGTCTGGAGAAGCCGTGGCGATTTCTTTGAATGACTGTGGTGGCGTCGAGGAGTAGGAGAGGAGGGAAGGGGAGAAGACCACGTCAGCTTCCTCGAAGAGGGGAGGTGGGGAGAGAAAGGCAGGACGCGACGTACGCCGTAGTTCGAAGCGAGAGTGACGACGTCAGTCTTGTTGACGCCTTTGATGGAAGTGAGGACGGCGGTGAGGCGGGACATGTAGTCGTCGTCGACGCGCTCCTTGATGAGATCTGGAGGCTTGCGTTCGAACGCCTTGTAGATCTCGAGGTATTTGCCCGCTTCTTGTGCTCTACAGTGAGATTTCTTTGTCAGCTTTCACGGTCTGTATAGTGTAAGAGAGAGAGGGACAACGCACGACCAAACGACGATCATCGTAAAGTTGTTGACGAGGCAGACCTTGTTCAACTCCCTCATCGCAGCCATGTGGTTATCGACATCACAATGAACCATCATGATCCTCAACGAGTAACTTTGACCCATTTTCGCGATCCGGCCATGGATGTATTCCGGGTGGAGGAGGTGATACCGCAGCCTGCGTTGCCGTTGTTTGTTTAGCGTGGGGGAAGGAGAGGGGGAGGAGGAAGGGGAAGGGACGCACGAGAGGTAAAGCACGCCGGACGTCGTTCCTACTTGATAATCTGGCACGATGTCACCATACTCCCAAGGCACGTTCCGGATCGACGAGATGACGGGGTTGCCTTTCTGTTCGTTGTTCCGCCGCAACGGGCGCGTCAGCTCAGCAACCCCACCCGAACCTCGCAGACAGGACCACAAAAGTGCAGCGTACCTGACAAACATTGATGAGAATCGCGTTCAACGTCTGTCGACGCACGACGCCTCCCGGACCAGCGCCTTGGACTTGGACTCGCGCGGAGCCTGCTGAAGGACCAAGGAGGGGGGTTGGCGTCGCGCTACCGGCGGCTGGGGTGGTGCTGTTGATGCCGTTGATCACGTTCGATGGTGGCTGTTCCCTCCCTTTGCCCTTCGCTGCTGCTGAGGAGGAGGACGCGGCGGGCGAGCTGGAGGTTGCTCCTCCTGCTGCTGCTGCTGAGCTGGGACGAGCGGGTTGGGGTTGGGACGAGAGGAGCGAGCGAGCCGATGTCGGGTTACTTGAGCTTCCACTGCCACTTGCAGTCGGTATGGGCGAATTTGACATTGATGCGAGTTTGCGCGACGTTGTGGTGGGAGCGAGCGAAGTGACGCTGGCGGGGGCGTGACTTGGGCGGCGGAGCGGGGTTAGGGTTGTCGGCGTTCATCGTGTCGCATCTATAGAAAGAAACTTTCTACTCTAAGTTAGAATTCAACATTTGTTCTGCAAAGAAAAAGACACTGTGCGGAGCAACAACTCTGCTAGACCATGAGGCCACGTCAGCCGAAAGCAGGCGCGTACAACTGGCCAGCTGCCTCAAGCGTGTCAACCTGAACTCAACTGAAGATTTGTTCTGTTTTCCATGTGAACAATTCGGTCGATGCAAGAAAATTGATGCACTTTCTTCACTGCAAGCCGGAGTCCGAGCGTTTCGACTGGCTGAGACCTTCCGCTTGCGTAGAGGCGGATAGGAGCGTACTTGGCTGACTGGAGGCGTCACCTCGGTCCCTCCTCGCTTGCCTTCCTCCCACATTTCTTGCACGAATATTAGTGAAAGAATTCCGAGCCATTCTCGCGCTACTCGTCCTGCTGTCGTCCTCGCTGCTCAGCATGTGAGTCTCGCTGCCTCCTCTGCTGCCAGAGTACGCCGCTCCGAACGTGCCGTCGCTCGCCTCGCCGAGGTGGCTCGTCCCGCTCGTCCAGGACCTCGCACGCTCGCATCAATGCGCTCGCTGACATGCTCACAACTGCCACGACTATACAGGGCCACCGCAACCCAGACGCACATCTTCCACCCGCTCCCTCACGGGCAGGACAACGGCGCTGCCATCACCGCGCTCTATGCCTCCTCCGGGCCATCCACGACCGTCCTCCTCCTCCCTGCAACCCTCTACATCCTCCACACACCCATCACCCTCACGACTGGGTCAACACTCGCGACGCTCGGCTACCCACTCTTCTCGAGCGGGCAACAAGCGATCCTCGAAACCCGGGGAGAGAAGGAGGCGGGCGCGGTACACATGTTCAACCTCAAGGAGACGGCGTTGAAGAGGGTTCACATCAGGGGTTGTAGAGGGTGGGGTGCGAAAAAGCCGGAGAGTCAGGAAGAGGTCGATAGGCTGAAGAAGGAGGGCAAACTCGGGTGGATTGAGGGAGGAGGAGCGTTGGTGTGGATGGGAGGCGGGGAGAGTGAGGATCAGGTTGTCGAGGGATGCAGGTTGGAGGATCCGAGAGGATGGACTTCGGTCAGTGGTGACTGTGACTTCATACGACAAGACGAGCTGACGATGGTCGTGACCAGGTTCACCTCTGCGACTTTGCCAACCGAGGCAGGATCCTCGACTGTATCGTCGGCCCTTGTGGTCAGCAAGCCAGCGGTGGGCCTTGGGCAGACGGACTGAGCATCGCTGGAAAGAACAGCGTCATCGTGAGCCTTTTCGTGCCTTTGCCATCAGCTCGGCGCTGAGCCCCTATTAATGCAGACCGGCAACACCATCATCGATGCAACCGACGTTCGTCCCTAATTCTCCCTTAAAGGAGCTTTTTCTGACAAAGTAAAACCACAGGGAGCCATTGTCATCTTCTGCGCCCCAGGATCCATCGTATGTCTTTCATCAAGACCCCAACCACACACTTGCAGCTGACACGTGTTTCATTGCCAGGTCGCGAACAACACGATCATTGCCAGGGAACGCGACCTTCTTGGAGCTATCAACTTGTGGGCTTTGCAGTCAAATATCTGTCATGAGAATTGCTGATTAGGATTATCTCAGGGTCGACGACTTCCCTTTCGAGCAGGACTTCACTGGAACGACCGTCGTCGGCAACACGATTCGCACCGAAGGCGCCTACATCCGTCTCGGCATCGGGTGAGAGGCCCACCACTCCTCCTTCTAACCAATTTTCTCTCAACCTTGTCCCACTTGCGCAGAATCGGATCGACCTGCTGGTCTCCTTGGCAAGAATGGCACAAGAAGAACCGAGGCGGGTCCGTCTACTCCAACTACATCGGTCCCGGGACGATCGGCTACGGAATCGGCGTCTCGTCCGCCAAAGACTTTACCGTGCTTGGCAACGTCGTTCTCGAAGGGACGAGCTTCGAGGGCGATATGGGCCACTTCAATGGCGTGAGGAACGCCGCGCCGACCGGGTTCTTGAAGACTAGTAGTAGGAACGAGAACTGTAAACTTCAAGACGATTTTGTTGAAGGTGTGAGTCTCCCCCGTTCTCTTCATTTCCGAAGGTCGAGGGCTGACGTGGTTTCTCTCGCGCGTCTAGGAAGCGAGCTGGCTCATCGGCATCGAGCCCGGATGGGGCAAGTACCTCGACTACTGGCCCGGCCAACTCCAACTCTTCCCCTCCGGCCACAGCAACTCTGGTGAAGGTGGGCTCAAGGTCAAGTCGGGCGTCTGGGGACTCGGGAAGGACGGCGTCATCCGTCTTCGTGACCACAAGACCGGCAAGCCCATCTGGAGCTCTGCTGCCAAGGGCCATTGGAAGGGCTCTAAGGAGCCAGTCCTCGAGTTTGGACTCGACGGCGTTTTCGCGGTCAAGGATGGTGAGGGCGGGAAAGTGGTTTGGGACCCGACGGAGTACCTCGTCCCGTACCTCCCGCCTCACGATGGAGGGAAGGACGTTGGGAAGAGTATCGTCGTGTTTGGAGGAGAGGAGCCATTCATCACGATCAAGGATGGTGGAGGGAACTCGCTGTACTCGACTCTCTTCGAGTTTGGAGTTGGGTGGGAGTTGCACGCGGGCGAGTGGGTGTCGGTCACGCCGCTGCCTTTCAGAGGCGTGCTTGGTGGTGATGGGGTAGAGGGTTTCGCAGGAGGAGAAGGAGGGGCGCCACACTCGCAGCCGACTGCTCCGCCCATCCCCGAGCACTCTCGCCCTCACTTCCGCTCGTTCGTCAAAGACCTCGCGACGGAACTTCTGCGCCCGGAGCGGGACCAGACCTGCCCTGCGCCTCCCCACCAAACTTCCCCTACCCAACCCCTCTTCGACAACGACCTCCAACACCATTCCTTCACTCCAACATTCCTCTACATGAACCCGCACACGGCGCAACTCGTGCTCCACTCCTCTTCGTCGCCTTCGCAACCCGACCCCGCGAAAACGCACTGGGTGTCGAATGGCCCTGTCGATGCCGATAGCGCGTGGTTCGTGTTCCAGGGTGATGGAAACGCAGTGATTTATGCGAAGAAGGGGGACAACGTGTTTGTTCCTTGGGCTAGTGGGACGAATGGGGAGGGGAAGGATAGGAAGATCTTGTTGAAGGGTGTTGGAGAGGAAGGGGGGCCGGCGATTCAGCTTAGTGAGAGTGGGAGGATCACTTGGAGTAGTAAGTAGTCGGAGTGGGAGTTTTGTATGAGCAATTGTCATGCTCGTTGTCCGTCTCGCTGCTACGTGTCCCGAACGATCGCGAGAATGATTGTGGGGCCAGCCCACGCCAAATCGTTACAGCAACCTCTCAGCTGAAAGCATCAACTAATATCAATCAGCCGCACCGACTTACTATTACTATCAATAAAAGTATGTGAAGTTTTTTGACCCCTCCTAACCGGTCACTGGAAAACTCAGGAAACAATCAGCGCGACTTGACCGAAGGGCGAAGCTACAGTCACCCCCACGATCCATTCGTCCAGAACCCGTTTCGGAAATAGCAGTGGAAAGCAGAGGCATTATTCGCTCCTTGCACTAGTCGGACCAGAGGGGAGAGCAAGATTAGGAAGATTGTGTCGAGGAGAGGCTGTCACGTAGTCTCACAGGCGTGATATAGAGTCTTCGGGTTGAATGAGGATAACTATACACTTTGCAGCAACAATCTGACCAGGCTCTGAGGGCTATCAACCAGTACTGCTCAGCCTCGGGTGACTCTACACAATCAAATCCAAGTCATAGATCGTCTGCTCCACCAGCGACTGCGCGAGGTACTGATTTTCGGAGCACGCAGACTAAGATCATGAGAAAGGAAAGTGAGTACTGGTGTACCGCAAGCTTGAGTAGCCAACAAACGACTCACACCCGGCTGAGACGCGCCCCCCAGGGACATGCGCTCGAAAGCATCCGACAGGCGGTCCTTCTGCCGCGACGAACGAGCGAACACTGCACTGGCAGAAGCGAGGTGCTTTTGAAGTCTTAAATCCCAAAAAAAAAACGCCAAGCGTCAGCAAATCCTCTCACCTCGTCACACCACGTGTCCATCCAGCGTTCTTCGCGAAACTCACCCCAGCAAATCCTCCCAGGACAGCCCGATGCCGGCGAATGGCCCAGTTCCAAGAGAGGTCTGTTGGGCAGCCTCGGTGACGAGCTCAATCCAGTCTGGTGCTAGGTCGAGAACGGAGAGTAGTAGAGCTCGAGAGTGGTTTCCCTCCGGGTCGACGAATTGTGGCTGAAGAGGCGAGGGAAAGCACGCTTGGTCAGCAAGAGTGCAAAAAGCTTTGGAAAGCAGCCCTCACATCCTCCAGCATCCCCACATATATCTTCAACCACTTCAGAAACCTCTCTCTCTGCGTCCTCAACAACTCCCTCGCCACCGGATCTTCTGCCGCCCCACAGAACCTCGTCGCTTCGTACAACAACGACGCTTCAACAACCATCGGCACGCTCCCTATCCTTGGCGAGACTTTCTCGCGAGGGTACGCAGGCGAAGGGTGTGAAGCTGGACAGGCGGGAGTGAGGGTTGATTCGAGGTGGGCGAGGCGGAGGGTGAGGTCGATCATTAGGTCTGAGAGGGACCAAACGGGGATGAAGAGGGAAAGGGTTCTCTTGAAGTCTTGTGTGGCGTTGAATACGTCTGATGGGGCAAAAGGGGCGGTAAGTGCGTCTGAGGGGAGGACGAACCACCGCGGTCAAGCTGACCTTCTCGCTGGATCCTTGAGACTCCACGCAGCACGGCTGTCGAGATAACCTGTCCAAAAATGGTGTCATTTTAGTCCTCCCAAAGGAGAAGCAAAAGCATCCGCTTACCCTTCCAGGCTGCTGAAGAGCTCCATCCGGAGTAGGTTGGCCAGTCTTCAACTTCTCTACAGCCACGTCGATCTGCTCCGTTGACCAACCATACAGCAGCGACAGCTCCGTCAGAGAGATCCGAGGAGCCTTCCGAGTGAGTACAGCGATGTAACTGTCGTACTCTATGATGGCGAGATCGCTTTGCTGGATGGTGGCTGGCTCGCCGGCGTGGGTAAGCGTTTTCTGTCGCTTGAACGACTGATGGAGGTGCGCGGCGAGGTCGGAGCCGAAGGGATGTCGAGGGTTGACAGCTGCGAAAAAGTGTCAGCATTGCATCGAACTGATGAGACTATCTTGATTCACCAAAGAGAGCCATTCGCAGGACCGTAGCTGCCTCCAACCCCTCTGGTGACGTGTCCCTCAGCAAATCGCACGCCTCGGCCAAATCCACCGCCCGCTGAGCCAACTTTCTGCATGCCATCTCACGCTGAATCCCCACATCCGGCCCCACCATATCCTTCATACTCTTCCCACCCTCCAAAGCCCGTCCGCCAACAATCGCAGAGTGGTAGCTCCTCCTCGCGCCGAGGGCAATCAAAGAGGCGAGCACGACGTCCTCCCGCGAGTTCATACCGGAAGCTCGTGTCGAAGTGATGAAGAGTTGTTGAGAATGTCGGTTGTTGAATGTCGTTCGCGAAGGAGTTGTGATTTGGCAGATGCACACCGTCTTCTTCTCGGCGGGGCAGAGGGGCTCGTACTCGAACCCTCCAGTCGCGCCTGTTACCCTCAACATTAGTATAGTACTTCTAGCAACAAGACTGTGCAGCTCACAGTCGATCAAATGGTACACCAACGCCCCACTCAGCTCTTCCGACACGATCCGAGCGGTCGTCGACAAAAATCCGAACCCGACCTGACCTTCCAGCAGCGCATACTGATTCCTCAGGACTTTCACTACCTTCCCAGCTCGCTTCAGAGGCTGTCCGTCGGCCGTGAGACGCTTCTTGCGCTTCTTGGGCGGCGCGCGAGATGTGCCGCTTGCCGAACGCTGACGTTCGTCCGATGCCGAAGCTGAGGACGGCGAGCATGACATGGCGGAGGTGCTCGGGTGGGGAGGGCTTGGCGTAGAAGTGTCTACAGGAATGGCGACGATGCTCATGGCGGCGTCGGAATCGTAGAAGGAGATGGTCGGAGGCCAAAGAGGGCGGGGAGGAGCTTGTTGACAAAATAGCGCAAACCGAGCTTGAGTCACGCGCGTGTGGTGTTTTTGTCATCAAATTCCTTTTAGAGACTTTCAGGCAAACACACCCATTCTGCTGACAACTCGCACACGTTCGACTCCTGAAAGCTTGCTTTCCAACCAAACAGAGACACCGAACACAAGCACCGCAACAACGACTAACACGTGGCCTGAAAGAAGTGTCTCTGATTAAGCTTGATTGCGAGATCATGCCTCAGATAATACCAAGAGTGGGGAGTGGTGGTTTGCGTGAGATGGGGTAACTATGCGCCAGATACTTGAGAAGAGAGTGGAGATGCTACAGGAAACGAGGGGACGAGGAGGTCGGGGCAAGGGTATTCACGAGCGAGCCGGCGGCGAGTTGGTCTTCTTCTTCGACGAGCGAGGTGCCGGTCCCTGGATGAAGTTGACGAGCTCATCGACGCTCAACCCCTGACTCGCCTTCTGTCCGTGCTCCTTCTTCGCAGCCGCGACAGCCTCGACGGCAGGCGCGGTGGAAGTCGAAGCGGCAACTCCAGCCTTGGGCTTCGCAACGCGGCCCTCCATCAACTTGGGGAACTTCTTCTTGAGGCGCTCCTCGTTCGCCTTCTTCTCCTGACCCTCCCGAGCGATCGCGTTTTCAACGGCGAGCGAGAGCTGCGTCATCTCGACCGTGTCGCGCGCCTCAGCGCCGAGAAGTTGCGAGTAGAGACGAGCCGCCTCCTTCGCGTAGGGGAGGCACTCGGCGAGCTGGCCCGTAACAGCGAAAGCCTCGGCGAGTGACTTCTCGTTGACGGCAAAGTTGATCGACTCGCGACCGTAGAGAGCCTCGAGGGCAGCGCGGCACTCGAGGAGGACGGGGACGCTGGCCGAGTGGTCTTGCAAGCTCTGGACCATGGTGGCGACGTGGCCCTGCAAGAAATCGAGAAGTTAACGAAAGATATCATACACTAGGAATCGTTTCTTCGACTCACGAGAAGAGTGACAACGGAGTGGTGCTTGACTCCATAGACAGCGGACCAGAGAGCAAGCGCGTGCTTGGCGAGAGGAAGCGCCGCCTTGGGGTTGCCGGAGTGCAGCTCCAACAGCGAAAGGTCGGTGTACTGCTGGATTGTCTCAGCGGCGTCGAGTCCATTGACACGTTCCGAGATGACGACGCTCTCGCGAAGCATGCGGACGGCCTGGTTGAGGTGGGCCTCGACCTGCTGGCGAACGAGCTCGGGCTCAGCAATGAGGAAGGACTCGGCCTGCCTCTTGGCCTCCTTCTCCTGCTCCGAGTACTCGTAGTCCGCAGGCTTGTCGTTGAGATCCTTGAGAGCCATCTCGCCGACCTCGTGAAGGTGAACCTTGCGGATGGCGGCGCTGGCGAGCTGGTTGTACACTGAAAGTCGGCAAGCGGCGTCAGAACCACCCAATGTCTACGTTGTGCAACGACTTACGGAGCCCAATCCTGTGGTAACGCTGGGCGGCCTCGGGGTGAACGCTGCCAAAGATCTGCTCGTAGAGGGTGAAGGCGTCCTGGATGAGCTCAGCGCCGAGCTCGATCTTGCCCTCGGCGAGCTGCTGGTAGCCAATGGCGAACTGGTCGTCGGCCAAGTCGCTCTGTGAAAAGTCCACCGAGATGTCAGCTTTCCGTGAAGAGACGAAGAAAACGCAGTAAACCGCACGTGGTGAACCGTCGTGC
Organism: Pseudohyphozyma bogoriensis; assembly: GCA_024364755.1. Taxonomy (NCBI): domain Eukaryota; kingdom Fungi; phylum Basidiomycota; class Microbotryomycetes; family Chrysozymaceae; genus Pseudohyphozyma; species Pseudohyphozyma bogoriensis. The sequence goes on from JALBUQ010000123.1 coordinate 59,153, forward strand.
GGACGATAGGCATGATGTTGAGGACATCCTCCGCAAGGAAAGTGACCTTCGCCTGCTCCCGGCTCGACGCAACCGCAACCTTCTCGACCTTGGTCGCAGCCTTCTTCTTCTTCTTCTTTTTGTCGGCGGCAGGAGTCTCAGGCGCAGCCTCGACCTTCTCCTCCTCGACGGCGGGGACGGCGTCGGCCGATCCAAAGTTGTACTCGCGGACGGCGAGCTGGACACCAACGCGGAGCGAAAGCTCACGGAGAACCTTGTTCGCGACGAGCTCGGAGGTGAAGAAGGAGGTGGGGAGGGAGTAACGGAAGCGCGACTCGACCTCGCTGACGATCTGGTCGCGGATCGAGGCGGGGGTGAGGGAGGCCCAGAGGCGCTCTGACGAGACGCCAGCGGGGAGGGGAATAAGCTCGGGGGAAGGCTTGGGCTCGAGCGAGGTGCCGAGGAGGCAGTTGTAGAAGTGGGCGATGAGGGCGGGGTGATCGTACGTGGCGGAGGCCTTGAGGAGGCGGCGGAGGATGTGCTTGGAGGCACGGATGACCATCTCGTGCTGGAGGGTGTTCTGAGAGGAAAAACCGGGTCAGCCTCGTCTCATTGCTGTGCGGCAAGAGTATGCACGGACATTGATCAGCCTGAGGTGGTAAAGAACCTCAGCCTTCGAAACACTACGTCCATACTCGAGCGTCGGGCCCTCGTTGTCGACCACGCCGGCAAGGATACCGAGGTAACGCATGTTGATACCAGCCTCGTGCATCTGCTTGGTGAGGTAGATACCATCGGTGTGGTTCGACGCCGAAGTGACAAGCTGAACGACGAAGTGGGGGAGGGCAACCTCGCGGAGGAACTTCGACGCGAGGCGAACGTTCTTCGTCGACTCCTCCTCAGGGTCGTAAGCGAGGTGCGAGGACGACTTGCGCTCGACGAAAGCATCGGGGTTGAACTCGAGGTGGAAGTCGTCGGCGTGAATGTACTTGCTCGACGCGTCTTCCTCCTCAACCTTCTCCTCCTTCTTCTCGTCCGAAGCGGCCTCCTTGAGCTCCGACTCGATCGAGCCAGCTGCTGGCTCAGAGGCAGCCTTTTTGGCAGAGCGAGCCTGAATCTCCTTGGCACGCTCCTCGACCCATTCGCCAAGCTTCGTCTGGCGGTAAGCCTCGAGGAGTTCGACACGGAGGAGGGGAAGGCGATGAGGATAAGAAGCGGGGGTGTGGACGCCGTTGACGTGCGAGTCGGCGATGTCGGAGACGAGGGGGCCGTCGAGCTGGTTCTCAAGGAACTCGACGTCGACGCAGTGGAGGCGGTCTAGAGAAAAGTGCAAGGGTCAGCGTTCGATACTCAACAATGAAATCAATCGAGTGCGTACAGCAGTCGATGAAGTAGCTGCGACCGTCAGGAGCGGCGATACCGTGCATGTCGGCACTAGTCCAGAGCTTCGAGGCGTTGCCATCACGGTCGTAGACGTTGTGCTCAGCGAGCTTGAGCTGCTCGCCAACCCTCTTGGCGAGGAGGTGGAAATAAGCCGACGACCTGATTTTCTCGTCCGGCTGCTCGGGGTTGCCACTGCCATAGGCGATGCGGAAGACACCGCACGAGGGGTAGTCGTCCTTCGAGGGGGTCTCGAGCGAGGGGTAGGGCTTGTCGGCCTTCTGGGCGGCATCGGCCGCCTTCCTCTCCTCAGCGCTGTCGACGGGGTAGACGGGGTAAGGCTTCTCGGCATCGCCGCCCTCCTTCTTGAGCGCCTCGTCGTCCTCCTTGGTCCTGAACAAACCAGGCAAGAGCGACTGGACGACCCATCGTTCACCGCAGTAATCAACAAGGACGGTGAGCATCGAGTTGATCTCGGCGTCGTCGATTCGCTCGAGGAGGTTGACACCAGCGAGGTCCTTCGACGCGGCGACACGACTCGCCTCGTTGCCTCCGATGTGGGCGTGAGCGCCGAGAGCGTCATCGGCACGAGTGAAGAGCATGTTGTTCGTCATGAACGTGTGAGCCTCCTCCGGCTCCGAAGGGTTGAGAGGGGGCACGTCACCACGAGCGATGGACAACGCGCCGCGCGTAGCAGCGCTGACAAAGTCCGCCTGGACGCGAGTGATCTGGCGCTCCCTCAGAAGCCTCTCGGGGAGGTTCTTCTGAGGCAAGGCGCGGTACTGGGTGATCTCGTCGTTCCAGTCGCGGGCGGGAGGGAGGAGCTCGGCGGTGGTCGCGCCGGTGAGGAGGTACGCGAGCTGGGTGCGGAAGGGGTCGCTGGAGTGGACTGGGGCGGGGACCATCCAGGGAGCGGCAGGGGTGGCGTGGGTGATGGGGAGGGCGGCGAAGAGCTCGGACTGCGAATCGTGGACGGGGTTCTGGCTCTTGAGGAGCTGGACGAGGGACTTGTGGAAGAGCGGGCTGAGCGCGACGAACAGCTCGAAGAGACTGTGGTAAGGAGTCGCCTTGAGTCCCTTGGGTGCTGGAACACGGGGAAGAGGGTCGAAGTTGGAGGCACCGCCACGCGAAACCCAGAATCCAGACGTGGCTCCGGTGATGTGGAACGTCTCGCCTTCGAGGGTGGTGATGACGAGGTACGCGAGGTCGCCGCGCATGCGACGGGGGTGGGGAGGGGGGCTCCATGGCGAGATGCCAAAGGACTTGAGGCAAGGAGTGGAGAGAGCGGAGGTAGAGGAGGGGCGGAGCTTCTCCAGGTACCCGCTCGAGGTGAGGTCGTCGAGGGTCCAGTTGGTGAAGGGGTGCTCGACGGGGGCGGCAGGCGTCGACTCGGCAGCAGAAGCAGGGGCAGCTGGCTCCTCCTTCTTCGTGGTCTTGCCCTTCTTGCCCTTGACGTCTGTTGTGGGGAGAAAAGAACGCCACGTGGTCAGCCATCTAGGAGCATCTAACATTCATCCGGTGTCGATTGACGCACCTTCCGCCTCAACCTCAACAGAAGCAGCAACGTCAGGCTTGCCACAAACGTCAACGTAAAGGCTGGCACCGGCACCGATGGCGATGCTCGAGGGATCGTAGCTGACGCTGTCGGACAGGAGAGAGAGGGACGAGTAGAGAGTGTCGCGGACGCGGAGAAGGTGGAGACTGATCGAGAGTGGTGCGAAAGAAGCTGTTTAACATGAACAGTTACTCGTCAGCATTATTTCCATATTTCCGACACCCTCACCCTTGTACCACACCGGCAAAGACGCAAAAACAACGAGAACTCACTGGGGACGACCTGCAATCCACGGCGCACGCCGTCGGCCACGCCCGAAAAGACAGCGGAAAGGTCCATGAAATCTCCCAACACACCCTCGCCAGTGTATCTCCACATCGTGGGATCAACAGGGTCCGCACTCGAGCTCTGCTCTGGCGCCTCGAGCTTGCTCCAAGGACCCCACTCGGCGGGCGACTCTCCCTCAGCGGCCTTGACTTGCTTCGCCTCGACCGGCACGAGGCCGAAAGATCCGAGCCAGAAACCCTCAGGGTTCTCCGTGATGAGCTGGCGGAGCTCAGCGACGGTCGCTTCGGACGGCGCGATGTTGATGGGCAGCTCGAGGACGTCGGGGCTGCCGGCTTTCGGCGTCGCGGTGAGGTGAGGCACGGCGACGAACGACTGGGCGGGAATGAGGAGCACAATCTCCATCTGTGCTGGGACATCTTGAGCTGTGGATCGTGGCGATGCGGGTACAGGAATCGACGGGACGGGTGCGGCGACGGCGAGAAAAAGTTGAACCAGCACGTGAGCTGGCGTGGCCTTACCGGGAGCAGCTGGGGATCGGAGGAAGTGAACGTACCGAGTTGTGCATCGGGCGAGACGACGTCGACAGAGCCGGCGGGAGCTCCAGCCGCCTCGACGGCCGGCGCTGCAGAGTCGGACATGGGTGCGGTGTGGGAGGAGCGAGGCGGGGAGGGCGGCGGCGAGGACGAGCTCGAGCTGACGGCGGACCGGCCTACGAGCTGACGGTGGGAAGGAGGAGGGGGGAGGAGGGGTGGAGGAGGTGAGCTGGGGGCGTTGGTGCTCTTTTTTGGTGGTGGAAGGAAGCGATACCGAGGCGTTCGTCTTGACGGAAAGCGGCCAGCGACGGCGCGAAGCTCGGACCAAGTCTAAACCGCGAGTCTACCCGATCCCTCCTCATCTTTATCCCACATCACTTTCACCTTCAAAATCATTTTAATTAGGTAAATGAACAAGGTCGAGTTTGAATTCCACCCTATTCCTCGTCACGCGATAGCTCTCCCTGCCCGACGGCGTGAGAAAAAGACGCAAATCGTCCTCCCACCAGGGCCCAATCGCCTCGCCGCGATAGCGATCCCTCCTTTGCCAACCGCACTACCGCCTCTTCAGCTTGGCCTGCTCACTCCTACTCAAAAAGCCCACCAACTCGGCCGGGATCTCATACTCTGATCCTCCGTTCGACGACGCCTCCTTGTCCTTAGCCGACGACGACTGAGCGACGCCCTTGACGACCACGCCGCCCGCCGCTCCGCCGACGGCTCGACTCTTCTTCTTCGGCGAAGACTGGGGCGACGAGTTCATCCGACCTTCGACGGAGATGCCTTCGGCTTTGCGGTTGCGGTACATGACGCGGAAGCGCGACGCCTCTTCGTGGTCCTCGAGCTGGAGTCGCAGTCGACGTTCTTGATCCGCCAATCGTTTCAGTCGACGGTTCTGTCAAGAGAACAAACGAGATCATTCACTTCTTGTCAGCTGGGATTGCTACGACGGCAGCGAAAAGGACACGACGCACCAGGACAATCAACTCGAGCTCAAAGTCGGCCTCGCGAACCTTCTGCCACCCATTATGCCGATCACACTTCTTCCTCAAATCCAAACAAGTACTCTCGACATCATCAAACACCCTATTCTCGTCGTCCAGCATCGCCAACAACGCTCTCCCCTCCTCACTCTCGACAAACACCGCCCACTCCGCCGAATCGAGACAAAGCCTCACGTCGAACCCGCACTGCGCTCCTGGTCCCGACATGGCCGAAACAGGACCCTTCTTCCCCTTCCCTTTCGACTTGGACTTGACCGCCTCCATCTCGCCCTTCAGCGTCGCGTCCTCCGCGATCGCTTTCGCCGTCTCCTCGCAAAGCTGCTCCCACCGCTTGATCGCGACACGGAGGTACTGCAACCTCGCTTCGACGAGCGCGACGCTCGTATCGAGCACTCCACGACGAGCGACAATCTCACTGAGCTTCGCTCGTAAGCTTCGAAGAAGACGCTCATCCTCCGCGTCCTGATGCCTCGCCGCTTCCTGCATGTCCGTTCCACGGGAAGGACGAGTCGCATCGATGACGACGGCTTCGCGCCGACGAGCGCCAACGACTTTCTTCCATAGCATGTCGGGTGGGATGCCGCTGAGTTCGAGGCGAGTCGCGGCGACTTCGATGCCGCAATAGTCGGAGCAGTATTTCGAGAGCGGGGCGACGGCGCGGAGACATGTTGGGCGGGCGCAGGCGTTCTTCCAAGTCGTCTTCTCTTTCGGGTCTGTGAAGAAATGTGTCAGCTTCATGAGAAAATGGGGATCGTAAGGGACAATCCTACTCTTCCTCTGACACGCCGGGCAAATGAACTGGTCAACGAGGTCCACCTTGTCGTCGGGGATACCGATGCAATCCAAGTGGTACCAGTTTTCGCACCTGTTAAGTCATGATTTAGTATGAACTTAGGGTGTAAGCCAAATGAACCAGGAAACGAACTTGTCGCAAGCAATCATGCTCCTCTGAAGAGAGATAGAAGAACCACGTCAGCGCGCTCCCTTCGCCAACCACATCTCGATCACAGATAAGATAAGTAAAAAAGGCTCACATCCGAGTCGTAAAGCTGCTGACAGATACAGTACTGACGGTCGTCCCCCTCCTCTTCTTCCTCCTCCTCCTTCTCAACCTCCTTCTGCCTCCCCTTCCCCTTCTTCCTCCCACTCTTAGCCTCCTCCTCCTCCGAATCACTCCCCCTCGGCGGTGCATACGCCTCAAAAGGCGCCGACAATCCAATCTCTCTCGACACCTCCGTCTTCCTCGCGGCGACCTTGGGGAACGCGAACGGCTGAGGCGCAGGCGAGTTCCTCCCCGACGAGAGGACTCCAGCTCGAATCGCCAACTCCGGGGTCCCTTCGCGGGTGCTGTCGTCGGTGCTGGCGTTGCCGCTTTGAGTGACTTCTCGGTGGAGGTTGGAGGGTCCGGGACTGGCGGCGGGAGAGAGGGGGGACGCGGTGTAGACGGATGAGCGTGCTTTGCCGGTGCGGGACTTGCTTGCTTTCTTCTGGGCGGCAGTTGTGGGTTTTGTTCGAGAAAGTGGGTTGAGCTGTAAAACAAGTTAAAGGAGGACGCGTTAATCGTTAGCTAGCTGCTCGCACTTCCCCATCACAAAGGCAAAGCCGGAACTCGCATGAACGCACCTTGAGAGGTTGTGGTCGGAGCAGGTCCTCCTCGGCAGCAGAGTCGTCACCCATGATATCAACATGAGCACTCTCGTCGTCCGCCTCCTCCGCCTTGATAGCCGCCAGCGTCGCCGCGTCCGCTCCATCAACCTCCATCTTGACCTCGCGTTCCGGCTCCACACTCTCGCTCACGCGCGACCTCTCAGACCGCACCTGGACGCTCGACGGATCAGCAGAAGGTGCTCTCGCCTCTTCGTCCGAGTCTGGCACGACCTGCGACGAAGCTGGGCTCCAGGGTCGCTGCTGATCCGCGCTCGCCTCCGCGCCTTTCTCCAGGTCCCTCTGCTTCGCTCGCTCCTTCGTCTCCTCCTCGAGGAGGTTCATCTCGATGTCTGCCGAGTCTTGACCCCAGGGAGCGCTAGTCTTTGCTCCAGACGCGTCGGTGGAGGTGCTCGCGATCGGAGGTGCTCCAGCATTCGAGAAGCGCTTCATGCCGCCCGCACCGACGACGGCGTCCTCCTCTGCCGATTCGGCCTTTCCTACTACATCTATACCTGTCGAGTCTGGGTCCTGGTAGAAGTCTGTTGGGTTCGCGAGGGAGCGAGACGTCAGCCAAACGGCGCGCGCACGACCAAGTCACGCACGACGCGTGCGGATGTTTGGACTTGCCGTGCTGAGGAGTGGAGGCGTTGGAGGCGTTGAGGAGGTCCACAAAGTTCATGCCTCGAAACTGGCTGCACCTGGTGCAGTGGTCGCCTTGCTCGAACCGGTGATGGCAAAAGTGTCGAGAGTTGTGTTTGGTGGGAAGCAGAGCTCGCCTTTGGAGCTCGAGTTGTGGCCCAAGTCGGTGCCGCCACATCAACAACCTCACAACGAATATACATCTCACGATTCACAAGTATGGAGACAATAGTACAGCATTCTTTCATTTGTATCTCCTACAGTCTACATCAGCTGTCCACTCCTCCTTTTCGAGCTCCATCCACCAAAACTCGGGCGCCGAGAAAATCTTCCCCTCGCATGACCGCCCAACAATGTCGAGTTGTCGCCCCCCAATCTCCATCAACCAACCCACAAGTAAACTAGGAAGAATGTCGTACAAGACATTGCGGCCCCTTCACGCTAGGCCATCTTGTGAGAGAATGGAACCTCGCCAGTAAGACGCCGCACCCAAGTCCCATTCGTGCTGTTCTACGATCCCAGTACGGCGTGGCAAATCATCGACAGGGCATCAGCTACCGGAGTAGCGAGCCATCATCGTGCAACGTGCTTTTTGAAGTGGGTCGAGATATATTGCGTTTGTTGAAGAAGAAGAGAGAGCAGGCGCCCGCGAAATTTTGGAGGTCGTTCGCGGGAGAGGGGGTAGACTCCTCCGCTTCTTCTTCTCTCGGTACTTGCATCCGTTTGTTGTATGCTTCGTTCCTTAGTGAACTTGAACCAGAAATTCCATGTATCTATTTCTTACTCCTTTCTTTGCTGATCATACGCCCAACAAGCTGGGCGGGCGAGCCAGGGCCACGCGGCCAAAACCGCTCCAACGTCCTTCGGGTTCCCGCCCGGACTGCCTGGCAAAACATCGTGGAAAGTTCTACGATCACACCTTTCGACCTTCTTCAACCTTCCAAGCAAAGTGACCGGCATCGGCGGGTCCGTCAGCTCGGGCCTACAGACGACACGGAGACTCCGCGATCCGTCGCTGGCTCCGGTCCCTCAGGCCTCGCCGTTCCCGCTTCCATGCTCCGTTTGTGCCGTGGTTTCTTGGCGTATAAAAGTGGCATTGAGTGGGGCTTCAACTGTTTATCTTCGTTCCATCCCTTTCACTCTTCTCAGCCAGCTCAACAGCTTCCTTTGCCTCCACCACACCACACAATCTCAAATCAGCAATGTCGGCTTCCCCTAGCATCCTCATCCTCGGCGCTGCTGGTTACATTGGAGGTAAGTACTCCCAATTACTTCATTCCATGACGAATCTTGTGCTAATTTCTCTCCTTTGCCGACAGGAACGGTCCTTACGGAACTCCTCAAGACCCAGTCCCCCACCAGCATCACCGCTCTCGTCCGCACCCCAGCTCAGGCTTCCCTCCTCTCTCCCCTAGGCATCAACACCAGCATCGGGACTCTGGAGGATCTCGATCTCCTCAAGTCTCTCGTTACCGCCTCCGACGTCGTCATGAACTTTGCTGTCCCCTTTGGAGGCGGAGACGCGAGTATCCAGGCGCTCGTTGATGGACTTGAGGAGAGAGCGGAGAAGGGGGGAGATTTGAAGCCGGTGTTGATTCAGACTAGTGGTAGTGGGACGGTGCTTTATGGCGCTGGCGGTATTGCCGGTGACGACGTTTGGACTGTGAGTTTGTCTTGTCGGAGGTTTATGATACACGTGGCTGAAACTTTGCGGCGATAGGACGAGGACTACGAGCGCTGGAACGCGCTGCCCAACGAGGCGTACTTCCACACTGGAAACAAGATGTAAATCTGCTTTCGACTGCTCTTTATACGACCCCTACTGACTTCATTGACCATTTTTCCTCCAGCGTCGCGGCCGCTGCTCTTCGTGGCAAGATCTCCGCCTACATCCTCATGTCGCCCACCGTCTACGGCAAGGGTACGGGACCTGGAACAGTTAGTGGCCGCTCCTTCGAGAAGTGGGTGGTAGAGGCTGATCAGGAGGGCATTCGACAGAGTTCTCGCTTCAGCTCCCCGCTTACGTGCGCTACGCCAAGCGTACCGGCGGCGCCGCCTACATCGGCGAAGGCAACAACATCTGGGGCAACGTGCGCTCACCGTCTCCCTTTCTCCTCCCTTCGATCATCAACTCATGTACTTCTCTCCCAAAGGTTCATGTCCAAGACCTCGCCTCTCTCTACACCCTCGTCATGAACCACGCGCTCGCCAACCCTTCCTCCACCAAGGCGTCTGACGCGTCGAAAGGCTGGGAGAACCTCATTTACGCTGGTCTCGCTCAACACACCTGGGGACCTGCGATCAAGACCCTCGGAGACCTCATGTATGCTCGTGGGGAGGTCAAGACGCCCTCGGCCGTGTCGATCCCCGATAGCGAGGGAGACATGTTCATGTTCGGCGGGAACTCGTGAGTGACTCTCTTCTTTTTGTAAGACTTTTGTGATATGAACTGTGGCGCTTCCAGGTTCCTTGCCGTCAGCAAGAAGGCAAAAGCTTTGGGCTTCGTCCAACGCGAGAAGGCCTGA
>JALBUQ010000124.1:0-68503 GCA_024364755.1 Pseudohyphozyma bogoriensis
GCAAAGAGAGGAAAGATTCAAATGAGACAAACCCATAAAGTTAAACGTGTTTCGAACGCCGTGCAAGATCGTGGCGTGGGCCACGGGCATGAGAGCACTCGCGGCGAGGCCGAGGAAGAAGCCGACGCGCCACATCTTGAACTTGCGCTCGTTAAACCAAGGTTTCTGCAAGATGAAAAACAATTGTTGATGGGACACCTCTGAGGGTAGATGCTGACAGAGCGCGACGTACCCAAGGCAGGATCATCCCGGCAATACCAAGCACAGCAGAAAACGTCATGTAGAACGCCGCCAGGTTCGGGCTGCAGTAAAAGCCATAATACTGGGAGTAGAAGAAGGGTCAGAAATGATTTCAAAATGCAGTGGCACGACCAAACGCACCTCCATACCCATGACGGAGGCTGCAATCAGTCCGCTAATGCCAACGTAGTCGACGCAAGCAGCGGCGGTGTTCCAGTGAACGTTCGAGCAGCCCGCCATCAGGTGCCTGTAACAAGTCATTGTTAACGAATACACCCCATTTGGACATCAGCACCGAAGGACTAACCACGCGGTACTGCAAGCGAGACACTTCATGCCAGCGACAAGGAAGAGGACCGCGACGGCGGTGTCGCCCCAGTGCGAGTCGGGGAGGGCGTGAGGAGAGTTGGGAAGGACAAAGATGAGGAGTCCAAGAAGGGACAGGAAGCCGATAAAGTGACTTTGAATGTTGACCGTCTCGTTGTGGAGCGTGAACGCGCTGGCCAGCAGCCTGCCCCACGAGTCGATGCCGATGAAGCGGTACCCGCCCAAGATATGCTCGTTGTTCTGCCACTGCGGCGGCAGCTCGTCGTACATCAACAGCCCCTTACGCCCTCTCTCGACGGCGGCGTGGTACATCCTTGCAGCCTCGTCGAGTGCGGCGGACGAGTGGGAGGAGAGGAGGTGCGTAAGCTCCGTCGCCTCGCCCTTGAGCGTCGACATGGATTGCTGAAGGGTGCCGGCGGTCTCGGAACCGAGCTGGTAGAGGTTGGCACCGATGGTCGAGGCGGAGGCGGTGATGGAGGATGCTGAGGGACGGAAGGAGCGGAGGGTCTGGTTGAGCTTCTCAGACTCGGCGGAAAAGTACTCGCGGAGGTTGTTGAGGGGAGGGAGGGGTGGTGAAGGAAGAGGAGGGAGCGAAGGAAGCGAAGGGAGGTATGATGTGAGGTCGACATCTTTTGGAACGGCGATCGAGACGTTGGTCGTGAGCTGGCTCAGGACAGTTTGGAGGCCACTGAGTTCACTCGAAACTCGCGACAGCAAGGCGGCGGCGTTGTGGGTCGCGTTCCGCCGTGACTCTCCCAGTCGTTCTCGGATGCTGAACTGTGGGAGAGATGGCATGGGGTGGTCTTCGAGGAAGTGGTCGAGCGCGAGTCGGGCGTCGGGGGAGAGTTGGAACTGGACGAGCGAGGCGGACGTGGCGATTGGCGAGACGGCGAGGGAGGGCAGTTCTTCGCGGATAGCGTCGAGGAAGGACGAGGCAGTCCTGACAAACTGCTCCAACGTGCTGATCTCCTCGCTAAGCGTCGTCGACTCGCCCAGTCGTGCCTCGTCTTCCTCGTCGTCCTCGTCCGAGGTGGGTGCGCGACTTGGTCGGGCAGATCCCCTGCCGTGTCGTCGGTGCGTGACGACCTCCCACTCCTCCTCGTCGCTCTCGTCGCTCAGCTCTGTCGTCTCCTCCATCTCGCTCTCCTCGACCAGCGCCTTCAAAGCCCGCACGCCCTCCTCCGCTTCCTCGACCTTGCCGAGAAGGTACTGCCGCAGGAGGAGGATCGAGCCGGAGAGGTCGAGCGACTCGAGGAGTGACGATCCGTACTGGAACTGGAAGGGAGCGTAGGGGAGCTTGTCTTCGTTCGAAGGGTGGAAGGAGTGGGACCGAGGGCGTCGTTTCGGGCTGGGTATCGACGAGGAGGAGATGGACCGAGACGCGGCTCGACGGCGGACTGTCGACATGGTGATTGGTGGTCCACGAGGGTGTATGGGCTGGAATATGCTGCAAAGAAAGAGCCACATAGTGTCAGCAACACTCCTCCAGCGCGCGATTCGCCCGCAACCCCTGCGCGACTCCCCGGTGATCCCTCGTTGCTCCTCCCGGTGGCGCCTTCCTCCGACCACCCCTCCGAAAATCCTTCTCCTGAAGCTGACTGTTCTGTATCTCTCCATTACCAGATGGCTCTCGTCCCGACCGACCGCGCTTTCCGCCGTAGCCACACCCACCCTCGTTCGCGATCGCAGCGCGGTCCTCTCGCGGCCACCACCGCCGCTCTGCCGCTCGCGATCGCTCCCTCCACACAATCGAACCGTGCCTGCCAGTCAAGACTGCAACTGCCAGACTATTTCCTTGCTTCCCGCGCCGACCATCGTACGCCGCCACTCGGGCTGGCGGGGACTCACCGAAACGATGTTTTGAGGGTCTGTCTTGGAGCGTCGTTACCGGTCGTCGGGTCGTCGTCGAGAAAATGGCGTGGGCCAGAGCAGCCGCTCCCACAGGAATCGTCTAAAGTGTGTTTCTTCGAGAGAGTCGTAGGATAGAGGCGAAGTGCGTAGAGAATGGCCGGTGCGAAAGCGGTGTTTGTCCAGGGCCGAAGCGGCGACCTGGCCGAGATCCAGACCCTGCCTTTGCGCGGCAACTCACACTCGTCTCGACAGCAGCTTTGATGACGCGGGAGCAGAGAACGTGGATCAATTTCCTTGGGCTACTATTTCCAGCTTTTATCATCATTATCGTGGCTGCTGGGGACGGATTGAGGGGTCGTGGACGAAAGGCTACAGGATTTACAGAGGGAGTGGCAAGAACATCAGAATACACGTGGTGAGGAACTGTGGCGAGCAACGAGTGAGCTACAGATGCAAAACTGGTGGGTTGAGAAGATTCCACAGACTTACAGCCATATACAGCTTGCTCGCCTCTCAAGAATCCATCACCTCGAACCCCCCATCCCCCAAGCTCCAATTCGCAAGAAAGTCCGCCGGGCCCGGCACCGCACTCCCTTCCCCAGCTCCAGTCTTGGCAGCAGGGGCATTGTCGTACCACGTCGATATATCACCACTGACGGCCAGACTAAGTCCAGGGAGGGACGCCGTGGGCGTCTCGGCGTAGCCCAGGTCCGCCGCCGTGTTGACGTTGACGGGGTTCAGCAGAGTAGGCGATGTGGAAATGGTAGGCCTAGGCTTTCCGACCACTATGTCTGGTTGCTGTCGCTGTTGCTGCTGAGCTTCCGAGAAGGAGAGGACCGACATCGTCGGCGAGGAAGTCATCGACTTGCTCGACTCCACGCTCGGTGGCGCCACGTGGTAGGTCAGCGTTCCGGAGAACTGGGACAGCGGGGCAGCGCGTTGGTCGATCGGGGAGGGGAGCATCGTGTGAACTGGTTGTTGCTGGAAGTACTGGAGAGGCGCCATCGCTTGGGCTTGTTGGAGGAGTGTGGGGCGGTACGAGGACATGGGGTTCGTAGGGTCGACGCCGAGACGGAGAGCAAGGGCGTTGACGACAGAACGGAGTTGAGCGATCTCCATTTGGGTTTGGTAGTTGGATTCAGCGTCGGGTGTTCCGTCGGAGAAGTTGCTGGAAGTGGAGTGTGACCGTACGAAGGGAGCTCGGTCAGCGGGTTTTCTAGGAGGCAGGGAATCGCGGAGAGCGGAGATGGGGTGTGATTAGGTGACTCACGACTGTAGATCGAATCGAGAGCTTCTGGTCAGCATGTTCATCCTTCAAGACGGCTTTAATCTGGACTACTCACTGGCTCTACTCCTCCCTCCCAAACGCAAGTCTCTCCGCGCATGATACAGCTCGCGCACCTGACCTGAACGACAACCGCGATTGAGTTTTCCATGCCAAGCCGAGATAGTGACAATCCAATCTCACCTTTCTATCACACCGCGACTGCATCAATTCAAGCAAGAAAAAGGTGAACAAAGAGACGTCAGCGGTCTTATCTCCAACGACAGTACGGCCCCCCTCCGGCCTCACTCCGACGCGCTTAGACGAAACGGACCTTGTGTCTCCTACAATTCGAGCACGACGAATGCTTCGACTTTGGCCTCTCGCTCTGGACATTCCTGAAAGCCCCTTGAGACGTCTTGACCTGCCTCGCTTTGCCGCCCATCGACGGCGCTTGAGGCTCGAACGGGCTGACAGTGCTAGGGTGCGGCACGTGGCCAGCGAAGATGGCGGGGTCGAGCTGGTGTGCTGAGTGTTGGTGCGTTGGTGGTGGTTGGATCGGAGGAGCGGGGAGCATGCTGCTGAAGGTTGGGTAGGGGTTCATGGTCGAGTCGAAAAGGAGGTGATGGGCAGAAGTCGCAGAGGGGTGGAAGCAAAGACCAGCAGGGACGAAAGCAGAGGGCTTGGAAAGGGTCGGAACGCCGCGGGTCGTCGTGTGGTATCCCCGAGAGAGCGGGTGGTAGCTGACAAAGAAGTGTGATAGAAAGATGAGGGTACGAGTGAGGCTCGGCGAAGAACGTCGTAAAGGAGCAAGGGAGGGCGGGGCGGCACGAAGGAAGCGGCAAGCGTGTGTGGTCGGAGACCGGTCACGCTGCTCGACTCGAAACGCGGCCCTGAACAGGAGCGTGACTGACTCTAAGCCGTGGCCCCGTCCTTCTGAGTCGTGAACCCCCTGTAGCGACACTGGTGCACGTTCTCTGTCCTCGGACGGTTCACGCTCAGGCGAGCTCAGGCGATGGACAGCCCGAGGTCTCAGGAGCAGGTCAGTCAGTCAGTGCGAAGATGATACGTGTCGGATGTCGGAACGGTACCCGGAAGCCTCTGACGCCTAGGATGGAGATTCCGTTGAAGTTGAATCCCGAACAGGAGAACAAACTGGGGCTTGTTTCGATCGCTCCGAGCCTCGCGCGACGAGGCAAGGTCGCGTAAGTCGGGCTCAAGGCTGCGAACCGGGTCACTTCCATAGCCGAGAGATTGAGATGCGACCTGCAAGAAGTATCTGGAAGATCAATTCCTCACTCCAACTCCTACCATCGCTCCCGCATCGAAATCAGGAATCAGTCAGTGGCGGAAAAGATCCACCCAGTGCTTAGCCACGTCAGTGCTCGAAAAAACCCAACGAAAGGCCGCTAGCGCCCCCTTCACCGTCAAAAACTTCCAAGGATCTGTTTCATAGCCCTCCGGTAGTCGTTCCAGGACCTGGGGGCGAGCACTGAGCGCAACGCCCTCGGAAGGAGTCCTCGCTCGCCGGCGCTCAGCGCCAACGAGACTCGGGAGCCTCGGCGGGGCCTTGCAGGGGCCGGGCAATCCGGCGACATGGTCGCGATAGAACAACGCCAGTGAAGGGGGGGAAAGAAAGAGGTGGAAGAGCAAAATGCAGTCTAAGGGTTCATCAAACGGAGCGCGGTACCTCCTCACGCCAGCAAGTCCTCGCACCTCCCCGGAGGAGCGCGCAAATCCGTGGAGGCCACAGCGTCCGTCCTTCCTCTTTCTACCTTATGAAAAAGAAGAGGGAAAATGAGATGAAATACAACACGGTTAGTGATTCTCGTGATGGCGGTATGCTAAGAGGAGGGGGGCCATGGGAAGACTACCTAAGCAAGAAAAGGAAGGAAAACTCAGAACAGCCAAACGGTCTCGACGTCGCCCGACCTTGTCACTTCCAAAGCCAAGCCAGGGAACCCATGGATCTCTGCTCACCAGAAGAATTGGCTTGGTAAGTACTTCTGCAGCACAAAGGAGCAGAAGATCAAAACCGAAACGTACCCGTCGTCTTCCCCTCTACGGACCCATGCCTCCCATCTGCTCCATCCACCGTCCGATCCAATATCATCGGTCTCTCCACATCCCCACTCAACGTCGCTCCTCCTACCCCACCAGCACCACTCCTCCCACTCCTTCCCGAGTCCACGCTCCCTCGACTTGAGCTCCTCCCCTCACGACCTTGCACACTCAGATGTCTCCCCATCCCCTCCCCTCCAACAGCGCCCTTCAATACACCCTCAACCCGTTCGAACCCATCCAGACCTCCTACTCTACTCTCTACCTCAGCGCTCACCACCATCTCCCAGAAACATCGAGCGGACCGCCCAAAGTTGACTTCGCCGGGGAGGTTCGAGTGGAGGATGATCTTGAGGAGGACGTGGGAAGTTGGATCGAGGAGGAAGGTGAGACCCAGGTGGGGGTAGGAAGTAAAGTAGGGGTTCGGGAGGAGAGAAGGGTCGGAGGTCGTGGAAGAAGAGGTGGTGTGGATCGACATGCGGTCCTGTGAAGAGAGCCACGTGTGAGTTTCGGGAGAGTGAAGGCGCAGGCGAAAGGTGGGAGAGAGAAACGCACGTCTTCTTTCCAGAACGAGCGGATTGGGGAGCCCAACTCGCAGAGAAGGTCTTCGCTGGTTGTTTGACCAAGCACGAGACTGATCGAGGGAGGAGGGTTGGGGGCGTTGGGGAAGTGGAAATGGAGGTTCACGGCGGAGGGTTTTCGTGATGCGTCGAGCTGGAACACAACATCAGCTCTATGTTCTCATCTAGTGAGAGAAATGGTAAAGAACTCACGATGATCTCGGCGAGTCGGAGGTCGCCTTGAGCGATTGCTGGAGAGTCCGGCAGAGTCGGGTGCAGCCACGCTGTCTCGACTGGGATCTGGGTGGGTGCTGGGAGGGGCGTCATGATGATTCTAGATAGCTTTGACCCTGTTTCCGCCAAACGAAAGGCATCAGCTTCCACCGCCTCCCGGCCCCCCTCGGAAGCACAGGGACGTACCCCCGCTCGCGGCCCTGACGACACCGAACGCGACGCCCGGGTAGCTCAGTATCTGTTCGCCCTCGCCTCCATCGGTGCTCGGACTGTAGGTAGGGCCGAGGACCCTGTTGACGAGCTTGACGACGTCCTCTGCCTCGTCGTCGCTCGCCTCGCGGAGGCTCTTGCCGTGGTAGTTGACCCACTCGCCGGGGGACGGGCCGTCGACCTGGATCCGGACGAGGCGTTGGGAGGAGGCCGAGAAGAGGAGCGAGAGGGGTGGCGTGGTGAGGCGGAGGTGGATGGGGGAGGTGGATGGTGCCTGCGAGGGAGGGGTCAGTTGGTGGGAGTGGCGGCAGTGCCTGGGGAAGCGTACGTGTTCGTCCCAGGCGAGTTTGATGCTGGGGTACGTCGAGCGGTAGTTCTGCAGCAAGTTGACCAGGTTGAACAGCGTCGCTCCTGTAGCCGTGTCGCACCAAAGCACGACCCAACAGTGAGCAGGCGCAGAGGGGCGCGGGCGGAGGGGGAGCTCACCGAGCTGGAACGGTCCGAGCCTCTCGCCTGGGTGCAGGTCCAGACTGGCGTGGTGATGCATCCTACGGTTGCTGTCTAGAACGAGTAAAGGACGAACAAACGGGAGAGGCGTACTAGAAGCGTGACCTGGCACGGCTACGGCACTTACGACAGGCTAGAAAATCAATTTACGATCACCCACCCTCAGCGCTGAGCCTGCCTCGGACGCGTCGAAATTTGGGCGCGTCGCTTGCCCTCCTCCCCAGCTTGCACACCACCACTCCGGCCATCATGAACGGTTTCGATAGAGGAGTAAATAGAACTTGACTAGAGTTCCATTCCAGATCCGACTGACACGTCTCTCGCAGAGCGTCTACGCCGTGCCCGTCCTCGGGCCCGCCTCGCAATCCGCGCGGTCAGGCGCGTCCACCTCGTCCAACACCAACGCGACCAACACCGCGACCATCGCCAAGTTCCAGTCCTTCCTCGCCTCTTTCCGCGACAACGAGGCCTTCGTGTACCGCGACCGCCTCCGCGCGAACCTCCTGCGCCGAGAGAACACCCTCGAGGTCGAGATCAGCCATCTCATCGGGTGGGACGAGGAGCTCGCTGCGAGGGTCAGGACCGAGCCGGGAGAGGTCGTCCCTCTGGTGAGTCTCGCTGCTGATCTTTCTGGGTGGAGCGGGACGAGCAGGGCGCGCACCCGAGCGAGCGATGGACGCGTCGAGGCGACGCGTCGCTAAATGGGCTGGCCGGCGCGCGTCGAGGGAGGGCGGAGCTGACTGTATTCGCGTGTGGTGCAGTTCGAGATCGCGTTGAGGAATCTCGCAAAGGGAATCTTGTACCCGACAGCAGCCTCAACCGAGACGGAGCGCCAGAGGAGGGAGAAGGACGTCCCCGAGATCCAGCTTCAGCTGCGTTCAGGCAGTCGATTGATGCAGTTTAGGGAGTTGGGCGTGCGCTTCCCTCCCTTCTTCCTTTCCACTTCTACTATTACCCAAAGCTGACGCAACTACCCACAGGCCACCTCCATCTCGCACCTCGTCCGTCTCCCCGGCATCGTCGTCTCCGCCTCCGTCCTCCAGTCCCGCGCCATCAAGCTCCACCTCATGTGCAAGTCCTGCCACAACGTTGCCAACCTCGAAGTCCAAGGCGGATTCTCTGGCTTCCAACTCCCCCGCGTTTGCGGCGCGTGCGTCCTTTTCCTCCTCTCCTCCTCACGCGACGCGTCGGAGCTCATCGCGAGTTTGTGGGGTCCACCAGTTCGAGCCCCGAAGGACAGACCAAGGACTGCCCAATGGACCCTTACGTCATCGTGCACGACAAGTGTCAGTTCGTGGACCAGCAGATCATCAAGTTGCAAGAGGCTCCCGATATGGTTCCCGTCGGAGAGCTGCCGAGGCACCTCACACTCACTGCTGATCGGTGCGGACTTGCTGGTTTCCCCTTCGACGCGTCGAGGTGCTGATGAGGTGAAGGGAACAGGTACTTGACGGGCAAGGTCGTTCCTGGTACTAGGGTCGTTGCTACTGGTATCTACTCGACCATCACTCCTGGCAAGGTCCGTCTTCCTTTTTCCTCCGCCCGTCCTTGAACTCACGCCCAATTGTCACAAAATCAGCGAAACAACGGCGGCGCCGTCGCCCTCCGCAACCCTTACCTCCGCGTTCTCGGCCTCGAAATTGACACGGATGGCACTGGCAGGGGAACGAGGAACTTCACGGCCGAGGAGGAGGAGGAGTTTGCTGAGATGGCGAGGAGCGAGGGCTTTTACGAGAGGTTCTCGTCGAGCATCGCGCCGAGTATCTTTGGGAACCAGGGTACGTCCTTCTGTTCTATCCTTGAGGCGTGCTTTTAGATGGAGTAGAAGCTGACGGCCAATCATTGAACAACAAACAGACATCAAGAAGGCGATCGCATGCTTGCTCTTCGGAGGATCCAAGAAAGTCCTCCCCGACGGCATGCGTCTCAGGGGCGACATCAACGTCCTTCTCCTCGGTGACCCTGGTACTGCCAAGTCCCAGCTCCTCAAGTTCGTCGAAAAGGTTTCGCCGATCGCCGTGTATACTTCTGGAAAGGGTTCGTCAGCGGCGGGTTTGACGGCGTCGGTGCAGAGGGATCCGGTTTCGGTGCGTCATGGCTCCTTCCTCTGCAAAAAGGCGTCGCATGAAGCTCACTGGAAAACTGCTTTCCACAGAGAGAGTTCTTCCTCGAGGGAGGAGCGATGGTTCTCGCTGATGGTGGAGTCGTCTGTATTGACGAGTTCGACAAGATGAGAGACGAGGACCGAGTCGCGATTCACGAAGCGATGGAGCAGCAGACCATCTCGATCGCCAAGGCGGGTATCACGACCATCCTCAACTCGAGGACCAGTGTTCTTGCGGCGGCGAACCCGGTGTTTGGAAGGTACGACGATATGAAGAGCCCTGGAGAGGTGAGTCTGCTTCGATTTGAGGTTTGGTAGTGGTTGGGAGCGCGGGCTGACATGTGAGGGGGGACAGAACATCGACTTCCAAACGACCATCTTGTCGCGATTCGATATGATTTTCATTGTCAAGGATGAGCACAACCAGGATCGTGATAGGGTGCGCTCCAGTTGCCTTGCGGGCCGTCTCTGAGGCAATGACGTGGCTAACGCTTTCTTCCCCTCTCTCACGCGTGACAGACCATCGCTCGTCACGTCATGGCCATCCACATGAACCGTGCGACGCAGTCTCAGCCAGTCGGCGAGATCGACATTGACAAGATGAAGCGCTTCGTCTCGTACTGCAAGTCGTGAGTCCTGCGCCAAAACCCTTCGCGTTTGCGAGACCAGTACTGACCAAAAGACCACAGTCGATGTGCACCGAGGCTTTCGGCTGAGGCGGCGGAGAAGCTCAGCAGTCACTTTGTGGCTCTGAGGAAGCAGGTGCAGCAGGTTGAGAGGGACAACAACGAGCGCTCGTCCATCCCCATCACTGTTCGGTGCGTCTTCTGCTCATCGCTCGATCTTGGCCTTTGAAAAGGAAGGGAAGCTTACCAGCCTCCTTCCTTCCCACCACAGTCAACTCGAAGCCATCATCCGAATCTCCGAATCGCTCGCCAAGATGACGCTCGCGACCCAAGTCCAGGAGCACCACGTCGACGAGGCGATCAGGATGTTCAAGTTCTCCACGATGGACGCCGTTCAGGCTGGCAACGTCGAGGGTATGACGAGGGGCGACTTGATGGAGGAGATTAACAAGGTCGAGGCGGACATTCGAAGGAGGTTGCCGATTGGTGCGTTTTTTGTGTTCCTCGCGCGTTTGAAAACGTGGTGGCTGACGCGTGTTTTGCTGCATCATAGGATGGAGCACGAGTTACGCGTCGTTGGTGCGAGAGTTTGTGGAGCAGCAGGGCTACACGAGGCATGCGCTCGAGCGGACGCTCTACATTCTTGAGAAGCGCGAGGTCATTCGATTCACCAGCGGCAAGAAGAGTGTTAGCAGGATCGGTGTCTGAGCTTGTTGGTCGGAGTGGAGGTGGTCATGGGATAAAGACTCTTCGTGTTACTTCTGTCTCTTAGGTGTAGAGTTTGTGTATCCTCGTAATCTTGTGTTTTTCTCACGAAGCCACGTGTGTTTGCCTCGTCTTCGTGCGACGCGTCCTTGTGTTGCCAGCGGTATAACTCGAAGCAACCGAGAACTGTTTGTGCTTTCTGTGTTGAGCGCTCATGTTGGAACATACGGACGAAAGGGCGGAAATGGCTCTGGTCGGAACGCACGAGTTACCGACTTGCAGTGGCGTGCGCGCTGGGGGGCACAAAGCGCGCCTGCCCGCCATCGCGACATCTGGGTTTCGAAATTCTCATCAGATTAGATCGGACGGACTCGCTGGACGCCCTTTCCATCCATCACACTCCTCCAACCCCAACATCTCTCCAGACGCGAGGTCCAATGTCCGTCAGCCTCCCGCTAGACCTCCTCTTCCCGGTGCTCGACGAGGTGCGACTGTCGGACGCGTTCGACGGTACGGCGACGAGGACGACTTTGCAGCACTTATGCCGCGTCTCCAAAGTCTTCCGACACTTCTCCCAGCCACTCCTCTACGCTTCGCCGCTCCTCACGCCTCCCCCTAACCCCTCCGACGCCGACTCTCGTCCGCTCGCAGACCGAGTGCGCGCTCTGGCCGTCACCCTCGCCGCTCGTCCGGACTTGGCGGCTGCTGTGGAGCACCTGCCTCTCGGGGTGTGGACGACATGGCTCAAGGACGAGGCCAGGATGGATCTGCGGGAGGTGTCGAGACTCGCCGTCACGTTCGTGGAGCTGTGTCCGAACCTCTCGTCGCTCGCTTTTCCCAACGTGGCGCCCGTCGACGTCGGGGACTTGATGATCGCGTCGAGGCGGTGCGTCGGCTTGCGGGAGTTCGTGTTTGGCGAAGGGGTAGAGAAGTTGGAGAATTGGGCGCAACATCTCGACAGTGGGATCGCGCATCATTACGGGAACGCGACGTGGTCGATCCAGGAGATGGGACACGTCATGGAGCGATGGACGAACTTGCGCAAGCTCGTGCTCAAAGGCCCGCTCAAGTCGTCGAGGGAGGACGAGGCGACGCTCCCGTGTCGGCTGGAAGAGTTTCACTGCGAGCTCAGCAGACAGTCGATCCTCACCGACTCGTACCTCGCGAGGATCCTCGGCAACAGCGTGGGGACGCTCAGAGTCCTCACGCTCACGCAGCACCAACTCGCCGCCGGGGCGCTGATATCTCTCATCAAGAACTTTGGAGCAACACTCACGTCCTTCACCCTCCTTTCCAAATACCCGACCTCGCATGACCCGCTCCTCATCCCGACGTTGCTCGAGTTCGCTCCGAATCTCAACCACCTCGTCCTACAAACCTCCGTCGAGCTCTCGCCGACCAACATCTCGCTGCTCGCCCAACTTCCTCTCCAGCACCTCGAACTACGGTCACCAACGATTCCCTTCCTGCCCCGAGAGGCCAAGCACCAACTCTCGCGGTTCCACCTCCTCAAGAGGTTTGTGTTGGGTCGGCCGGTGTCGTTCGATTTGGAGAATGGGTCGATCAGTGTCGGCTGGGGTAAGGAGGAAACGGAGGAGCTGGTGGAACGTATGGAGGCGGCTGGGTTGGAGCTGGAGATTTACTGAGATGTTGGGAAGGGTAGTTGTAGAACACGTGGACACTAAGCCTGAACTTTACCGCAACAAGGGACCATGAAGTCCATCAGTTTCCCACTCCTTTAGTCTTGTCTTGCGGTGCCTCAGGTCATAAAATCTAGCTCTCTTTTTTGATCGCTTGTTTCTTTCTGATGGCCGAATCAGGGCCACCGGACGCGTGCCGCCGCGCGTGCCCTCCGCCCAGTTCGCATCATCGCAGGTTGCCCTCGTTCCGCCCACCCTCACGCCGCCGTTAGCATCATGGACGAGGATGAACCTCGAGAGGATTTACACGTCCCAAGCCTGCCCATCGACCTCATCTTCCCGATCCTGCACCACCTCGTCCACACCTCCGATCGCCCCACCTCCACCTCTGCCCTCGAGCAGCTCTGCCTCGTCTCTCGCCTGTTCCGCACGCACGCCCAACCCCTCCTCTACGCCTCCCCGCACCTCACTCCAGCTTCCCAAATCGACCCACGACCGCTCATCGTCCGTGCGCGGTCGCTCGCTCGTACCCTACAAGCCCGCCCTGATCTCGCCGCCACTGTCCGGCACCTGGATCTCGGCAAGTGGACCAACTCGCTCAAGGAGGAAGCCAGGACCGATCGGAGAGCGATCTCGCTACTGGCGGTCAAGTTTGTCGAGCTGTGTCCCGGGTTGAGGTCCCTCAACTTCCCCAACGTCTCGTTCGTCGATGTCGCGGACCTGTCGCTCGCTTTGGCGAAATGCGACAAGATGGAGGAAGTGGTGTTTGGAGACGGATTGCTGCAGAGTGATCCTTGGGTGGTGAACCTGGATCCGGCGATCAGGGATCAGTTTGGGAGTGCGACTTGGACGATCGAGAGCATGAGGGGGTTGATGGTGCATTGGCCGGAACTGAGGAGGTTTGAGCTGAAGGCGAGGCTAAGGTCGTCGAGGGAGGATCAGACGACCCTGCCTTGTCGACTGGAAGCGTTCCAATGCGATTTCACGCGGCAGTCGGTCGTTTCGGCGGGATACGTGGACCGGATGCTGAGGCACAGCGTCGACACTCTCAAGGACCTCACCCTCACTTACCACCAACTATCGCCAGGGTCACTACTGTCCTTGGTCAAGGCTTACGGAGCCAATCTCACGTCGTTTGCGCTCCTCTCAAAGGACCCAATCTCACACGACCCGCTCCTCCTCCCCACGCTCCTCAGCCACGCTCCCAAGATCCACCACTTGGTCCTCGGGACTCGATTTCACCTTTCCAACGACAACCTCTCGCTCCTCTCTGGTCTTCCTCTCCGACATCTGGAACTGCGGACGCCCGCCATCCCGTTTCCGCCACGTCAGGCCGATGCCCACTTTGCGTCAATGCCTCTCCTCGAGAAGCTGGTGTTGGGGTCGGAGAAAGAGACAGAGGAAGAAAGAGGCGCGATAGCAGCTGGATGGAGTGAGGGCGAAGTGCTGGCGTTGGTGAAGCGGATGGCGCTGAGCGGTGTCGAGCTGGTGGTCCGCTAGACTTTGAGTGTACAAGGTAGCGCAGCCATCCGTTGTTGTCACCTTGGAGGCATGGGATCAGGTTTCTGTAGCATTTTTTTTATGATATAGGTACAAGTTGGGCATACACGTGAATTGTGTGAAGAATCGTAAACAACAACAAAAGTCACGTGCCGCTCCCAAGGAGAGGAGGTTGAGGCTGTTTTTCGTGCCTCTGGCTTGACCTCCTCCCAACGCGCTCGCCTGAGATTCCTGTGCCGGGACGAAGGGGCCGCGAGGATGAGCTACCTCCTGAGTTCGCCGTCGATGGCATCGCCAGTCTCGTCGCCAGAGTCGTCCTTTGGCTCGCCCGACCTCCCGCCGTTGTCGTCCCCGTTCAGCGCGTCCCAGCTCGAGCCGAGCACGCCGTCCGTCTACGAGTCGGCGGACGACACGCCCTCCCGCTCGCGCACCACCTACGACTGGGTCTCGGACGAGCTCGGCGAGGAGTGGCCAGAGCAGGACGAGTCGGACGAGGACGACACCCACGGCAGCGACGACGACGAGCAGCCGTACCAGGGCGCGCCGCACAGCGGGGGCGAGGAGGACGACGAGTCGCTCGACTCGACCTACGACAGCGCTCACTCCTCCCGCCGCCGTTCGTCCATCCTCGAATCGCCATCAGCGAGAAGACCACCCGTCCCTCAGTCGACCTACGGATCCATCCACAAGCCCCGCGTGCCGTCCAACCTGCGCTACGCCTTTACCTCGTCGACCAACTCGTCAAACACCCAGCTCTCGCTGCCAGAGCCGGAGGCAGAGCCACTCCCGGAGCCGGAGGACTCGCCCATCTCGTCGGCAGGCACTTTTGTCATGAGGGACGAGGCTAGCGACTCGTACAGGCGCGTCAGGGGGAGCAGCCAGGGCGAGAGCCAGCTGCAGGCCGCCGCGAGGGCCATCAGGGGCGGGCCTTCGGGAGGGCTCTTTGCGCCGGGTGCGGACGAAGAAGGAGCAGAGCCAGAAGTGAACATCAAGAATGGCGGAGATAGATTGGGCCTCATGAAGCTGTTTGAGCCGCCGAGTCCTCCTGCTGGTGAGCACTCCGTCCCCTCGCGCTCCGAGGCTCTTGTTTGTTGACTGACCTGCTTGCGGGGTCGCGTTCCAGCGCTCCCTCCTTCCACCATCCCCGCGCCAACATCCGACGAGTTCACCTTCTCACCACCACCGAGCGGACCGAAGCAGTCCTGGAAAGCTTTGCCCCACTTCTCGCCATCCGACGATGTCACGCCGCGCGCGTCGGGCCACACACAGACGTTCGACGAGACGCCGTCGCGACCTGCCGCTCGTCCTCCCCCGCCCATCGCGCAGAGGGAAAGGTTCCTACATTCTGTTGCGACTTCGGCTGCTCCCGACCTTCCGCCTCTTGCCGTCGAGGACAGTGGCGACCACACGCACGAGGATTTGATCACTCTCGCGAGCCCGGTCCGGCCAGAGCGACCCACGACGCCTCAGTACGAGGAGGAGGACGAAGCTGTTGATGAAGACCTGCCAGAGATGGACGAGGATCCGGCGACTGTTGACGAGCTTGCGTCGTCGGTGGCGCCTGTCAAGCTGTTCAACTACGAGTACGACACCTACACGCGCGACTACCTCTCCGCCATGGTCGACGAGATCGACGAGCTCTCTTCGGCTGGCGACGCGTCGAGGGTCACGTCGGGACAGAGGGTCGATGAGGATCAGGCGTGGGAGGCGTCCTTCCTCGACGTGCCTTCGCCCAAAAGCGTGGAAGACGACGACGTCGGAGGGATTTCGGATGAGGGAGGACGCTCGACGAAGAGGATTCGACTGTCGCCGCCGGAGAAGTCGATCAAGAGGCTAGATTTCGCCAGACGAGGAAGCTTGGAGAGGAGGACTGGTCCGACACCCCGTCGGAGGGCTCCAGCGACGGCGCCTCGCCCTAGAAGGACTGTCGAGCCCGTCGACGTCGATATCTGGAACCTCGCTGCCAGCGCCGGATCGGCAGGGAGGACGAGCAACTCTGGCACGCCAGCTTCCATCGCTTTCGCTCGCTCTTCCAACGAGTCTGTTCTCTTTGCTCCTGCCGCTCGACCTGCTGGAGTGGCAGCGGCCGACGTAACCGTTCAACCTCCGACGCCGGTAGCACAGCTTTCGCAACCTTCAGTCCGCGATCGCTTGGACGAGGCCAACGCGCTTTTGAGCAGGATTCGAGCGAGGACGGAGGAGAAGGAGAAGGCGAAGGCTTCTGCCGCCGCCGTCTCGTCGCCAGCCGCTTCCCGCCGCGAGGGTGCCGTCGAATCAAGCGCAAGCGACGATGAGTCTGTCGCTCGTCCAACCCCTCGCTCTCGTCGCTCCAGGACCAGCCCTCGGAAGTCTGTTTCTCGTCTTTCGGTTCCAGAGGACTTCAACAGGGAGATCGCCAGGACTCCTTCGCCTACGGAAGCCGACGCCGACGCTCCGCTTCCTCATCTCGCTGCCGCCGCTTCGGCCTCTCTTCGATCAGCACTCGGAGAGTCCATGAGCGTCAAATCTCCCTCGAAGCTGAGCGCCTCAACCTTGAACGACACTCCCTCATCAGCTCGACGCCATTTCGCCAGGACGCCAGTATCTTCCATCAGTATCGCGAGGAGGAGTCGTGGGAGGAACGACGACCCTTTCGCTGGGACTTGGGGATCATCAGGCGAGAGCGAGTCGGAGGAGAAGGACAAGTTGGCGTTCAGCCTGCTTCCGGGGGAGGAGTCGACCGCTCAGCTCGCCATGAGGACCGTGGCGAAGATCACGCCGGGCCACGTCAGGCACACGTCGCTCACGACGATCGGCCCTACGGACGTTCAGGCGTTGCTCTTGGCTAGCACAGGAGCTCCGAGTCGGATGGTGTTCGACCGAGAGCAGAACAGGTGGATCAAGAGCGCTCGTAAGCCCGCTCACGACCATCTCATCGAGGAGGAGGAGAGAAGCGGGAGTACGGAGGAGGACCCGTTCAAGGATTTCGACACGACTCGAGCGAGCGAATCGACGAGAGGTAACATCACTCTAGGGGTCGACAAGTCGGCTGGGCTGTCAGGCTTGGGGATCACGGCGGGCACGCCGCCCGTCAACGACGGCCCCGTCGACTCGCCCGACGGCATCAATCACTTTCTTCAGCCGCCTGTGGAGTCGAGGGAGCCGGAAAAGGAGGACTCAGCAGTTTGGAGTAAGATGGTGGACGAGCCGTTGGTAGAGATGGTTTCGACTGCACAGGCTCCTCACATCGAGGAGCAAGTGGAGGCACTCGCGGAGCACGAGGAGGCTCGCAGCCCAGACGCCGACCCCACCGAGACGGTTGAGTTTGCACGCGAGGACTCGCCGTACCACCTCTTCCAAGCGCTTCAGACCGACTCGCGGATCATCAAGTCGCCTGAAGAGGACCTCACCGAAACCTCGCATCACGAGGCGTCGCTTCTTCCTCCCGACATCGGCCAGCCTCTCGACCTCTCCACCAGAGCTCCTCTCTCAACCTCACCCACGTCCATCCCTCCATCACTTTCCGCTCAAACGCCCATCACTCCTCGTCCAGCGCTCACCACTCAGCCACGTTCCGCACTTAAGAGCGGCCGTTCGCAAAGCGCCCCAGGCGCGCTCTCAACGCCACAGACGGATGGTTCGGAGTCGAGACCACCAAGATCGGTCAGCTTCTCGGATGGAAAGACCAATGGTCCGATCGAGGGTCTCCACGAGCGGAAGCAGTCGACGCCCGCCGTCGATCTACGTGCTGGGAGTCGACTCAAGTTCGAGGTCGCGATTGAAGATGAGCTCACGATCGGAATGGGGTCGATGGGAGAGCCGGGATCGTTGGAGCTTGTGGAAGAGCCTGGGACGCCGACTTTCGGGTCGCCGGCTGCGTTGGGACATGTCTCGATTCGGACGAAGAACATCGATCGTGCGCTGCAGGAGTTACAGGTTGAAGGTAAGGCGTCTCTGGGCTTTTTAAAAAAAGGCACTCTAGCTGACGATTTCCGTCCCCCAGCTCCTGAAACTAGTGAAGAGCACTCGGGGACATCCGACATCATCTTGGGCTCGTTCGGCAGTGCGCCAAAGCTCCGCGTGAAGAGCTCTCGCTCAGTCGCATCCAACTCGCGCACGTTCCGACGCACCACTGCTCCTGACGCGACGTTCATGACCGACTGCTCGTTTGGCGTCGCCCGTGACAACGTCGTGCGCTACATCAACGACGTCGAGCCTTTCGAGCCGGATTGGGAGGGGCTTCGGTCCATCAACCTGTCCAAAAAGGGCGCAGAGAGCATGGCGCGACTCCAGGACTTCCTTCCCAACTTGGATGAGATCGACTTGTAAGTACATCCTTGTTGAAGGTTCATGTTACGCCTCGTTTACCGTTCTGGTTGCAGGAGCGACAACGAATTGACCTTCCTCACCGGTATCCCTTCCACTGTGCGGACTTTGGTGCTGCCCAGCAACCGCATTCACGGCCTCACCTCCTTCGGCCACCTCCGAAATCTCGAGCGCGTCGACATCAGCAACAACCAAGTCGACTCTGTCGCTCAGCTTGCTTGCCTCGTCCACCTTCGCGAGCTCAAGGCTGACAACAACCAGATCTCGGATCTTGGAGGACTCGCTGGGATCGACGCTCTTGTGCGCTTGAGCCTGAAGGGCAACTGTATCGAGAGCTTGGATCTGGCTGCGACGAGCTGGTGAGTGCTCGCTGGTGGGGACAAGAGATATCGACCACGTGGCTAATCAAAGTCTTTTCTCAGGCCTCGGCTTGAAATGCTCAACCTGAGTCGGAACAAGATCTCGGTTCTGGTTCATTTGGAGCAACTTCAGGCTCTGTCGCTGTTGAACCTCGGTACGTGTCAGTACCTTTTCCTGGACGGCAGTCAGCTCACTCACTCCGTTGCAGACCACAACCTGCTGACGGAGGTGCGGCCCGCCACCATGATGCCCCGTCTCCGAGTCCTTCGCATTTGCTCGAATCCTATCAACGAGCTCGACGTTAGCTTCGCACCAAGACTTCGAACCCTTTTCGTCGACTCGGCACACCTCAACGCGATCGACGGGGCGGATGGCTTGAGGAAGTTGGAAAACCTCAGCATCCGCGACCAGCGAGGGTCCCCTTTGTGAGCAATGTTGGCGACCTTCACAGCACATTCTTTGCGCTGAACGTTTTTTCTTTTTTTCCAGGTCACTGTCGATGAAGCCAGTCCGCGACGTCAAGCGTCTCTATCTCAGCGGCAACCCGATTCCGCCCTCCTTCCCATCCGAGAAGTTCTTCAACCTCACCTACCTCGAGCTTGCCATGTGTGGTCTCACGACTCTTCCAGCCGACATGGCAAGCCTCATCCCCAACGTCCGCCAGCTCAACCTCAACTTCAACTTTATCGACGACCTCTCGCCCCTCGCTGGACTCACTCGTCTTCAGAAACTGACCGCCATTGGAGCGAGGCTGTCGAAGTACCGACCAGTGGCTGAGGTGCTGGGTACGATGTCGGAGCTAGAGTCTGTCGACTTGAGGTACGTCTGCAGCTGCCTCATCTTTGGCCTCACCCTTTCACTGACGTGTATTTTCTCCTCAGAATGAATCCTCTCACTCTCGCGTTCTACCCTCCCCTCGTCCTCCAGCAAGGCGACGACCTCCCACCGCACTCCGAGTACCGCATCCTGCACCCCGCCGACGACAACCAAATCGCTCGTTCACGCCAGTGGAGCGCCATCGACCACAAGTTCCGCAAGGCCCTTCCGGACGCCTTCTACCTCAAGCGCATGTCGTACAGAGCGTTGGTGCTCCAGGTCGTCCCGACTTTGGTCTCGTTGGATGGGATCGAGTGTGCGAAAGAGAGGCCGAAGTTGGCAAAGGCGATGAGTGGCTTGGTGACGACTGGTGGAGAGGAACATATCAAGGTAGTGGCTTAGCTGGATGTGGGCTCTCAAGGCGTCTTATTTGCAGTTGTAATCATGTTGTCATATTGCCTCTCACCGGAAGTCGTTTCACAAGAGCTTCAGAACCACGTGGAAAGAAGACAAAGCGATGATACCTCTCCGACCCTCGTCCGCCTCGTATCGAGACGCTCAATTGAACCAGTTGTTACAACATCAAAGTGTTCCGCATTCTTCTATCCACACTGGCATTGACGGCCCTCCCTTCCCATCGCCCAGCCCATCCAGACGCTCGAGGGCGGCGCAAGTGCCTTCGTCCGACATGTCGGCTTGTCCAAAAGCGACGTATTTTCCTGTCAACTTCTTGAGTTTTGCTGGGTCGGACGTCAGGCAGATAAAGTACTGTAGAAGGATACGTAGTCAGCTTTTGGAAGAGTAATCACATGGGTGGCAGCGTACCTGGGAGCTGTTGGCTGTATGCAGGAGTCAGTCTCATTAGGTAGAGAGTTACTACATACAGGATGGCGATTGCTCACAATTCTTTCCAGAGTTTGCCATAGCCAGAGTCCCCTTGACGAACGCGGTCTTTAACCCTTCCTTCTCGTCCGGAAACGTTCCTCCGTCTGGTTCAATCAGCCACTGATCAGCTCCACATTCTCTGCGAGGACCAACGGTTCATCTCTTACATATTGACTCTCCGCCCGACCCATCTCCCCTTGTCACATCCCCACCCTGCACAACAAAGCCCTCCTCGATCCGGTGAACCTTGGAGCCCCTGTACCTCAGCGGCGGATTCGGCGAGCGTTTGGACACGAGCTTTCTCGAGTCTGTCAGGAGGTCTAAGAAGTTCTTGGACGTCTTTGAGAGCCCTGAGGAGGTTGAGACGGAGAGGCGGACGCGGGGGAGGAGCAATGGTGTGGGAACGTCGAGGGTTGTGAGGTCCGCCTAGATGCTGGCTGTTAGCTCCCGCTTTGAACTGACGACAGACTGGGGCGGCGCTCACTTTGGTAGCGCTGTTGTAGACCTCCAACAGCGATTCCCGACCAGCCTCGTCCACCTCGTCCAGACTCGACGCGAAGCCGTAGTTCGCTCCGTTCGACGCCAGCCAGCTCTGCAAGGCTCTGAACTTTTCTAGTTGCGAGGTGTATAGCTCTTTGTCGCCCGCAGCAAAGTCGATGTAGCAAGCTGTGCCGTTCGACATGGCGCGATGGTTGAAGGAAGGCAAGAAAGACGCGAGCGCGGCGCAACGCGACTCGGCGAAGTCGGTGGCCTGCTCGACGAGGTGACGCCGTAAACTATCTTGAAGATGATGGCGGTCTCAAGAGGAGGGAAGATAGTGCATGGGCAAAGAAGATTATTTGACTGGTCAAGCCTACCAGCCACAAAAAGAGTAAAAGGCGCTGCACCACGTGTCTCGCCTCCGTGCGGGGCAAAAAAGGGGGGTTATGCATCGCTCAGGGACGGGAGATGGATGGTAGGATGTAAAAAGAGTAGTGCAGAAGGGCAAAAAGGAGCAAACGAGATTCCTTGCCGCATGGTTCAGTCCTCATCACGCAAACAGCGCGCAAGCACCCTTCACGCCCTCCGCGCGGCGCAAAAAAGGGTCATGCGTCACCCTGGGCCTCAAGGGACGGGAGATGGATGAAAGTATGTAAAAAGAGTAGTGCGAAAGTGCAAAAAGAAGGGAGGAGAACCCTTGTCTCATGGTTCAGTACTCACCATGCAAGCAGGGCGCAAGAGCGCGCAAGCACCCTTGTCGCCTCCGCGCGGGCCCAAAAAAGGGTCAGACACCTCAAGGGACGGGAGATGGATGAAAGTATGTAAAAAGAGTAGTGCGAAAGTGCAAAAAGAAGGGCTTGGCCCGAACTGGGAATTGAACCCAGGACCTCTCCCAAACGATCTTTTAGACCCTAAGAGAGAATCATACCTCTAGACCATCCGGGCCAGTTGCTTGTTGGCCCTTCCCAAAATGGAAGTCCCGTGATCTCTGTCAGACTGCGAAAAAATTTAATCGATAGATACGACCGCGTTGAGCTGCTGGTGTTGGTATGTGAGAAGGATAAGTCGCTAGAGCAGCTTTTTGACCGTAAATGTTTTGGTTGAACGCAACTGCGATCCCTATGAACGCTCGGAACACCGCAAAACACGTGGTTCGCTTACACTCGATCTGGATACCTCTACTGCCTTTGATGATCTTTGTTGGCGCCAAGTATCATATAGTAGAGTTTGAGATCCGATTGAATCTGATGAACCCCGTCGTACCGCGCAAAAAGGCGCTCGAATGCAGTTGACCAGCTGGAGACCTCTTCTTGTTTTGAGGGTATGAGCCAGAGTCGAGGGCTTTTCGTCACATATAATGCTCATTATCACTGAACTGAGACTTTGCTACTAATTTTATGGATCACATCCACTGCCCCTCCAACCACCCATCCTTCTCCCTTTTCGCCTTCCTCGCCCCCCTCCCACCTCCTCGTTTCCTCTCCTCATCCAACCACTTTACCACCTCCTCAGCCTTCTTCAACTCCCCCTCACACGCTGCTACCAGCCCATTTAAGCCCAACCACTCCGCCTCGACTTTGACCTCCCGAAGTCCCCTCACGATTTTCCCGATAGTCGATGGAGCGAGTCGAAACACGCGGAGAGCGGTCTCGTCGATAGAAGGTGCGCCAGGGCTGAGTGGTGTTCCGGTTGCTAGGGTGAGAGAGGGAGAGAGAAAGCCGGTACGGAGGTAAGAGAGGATGGAGGGGTAGGTGGCGGACGAGCGGTCAAGGAAGATGGAGAGCGTGGTGGTGGTGGAGGCGGTGCTGGTCTCGAGAGGCTTCGTGTCGCGCTCAGCTGGGAAGTCGCTCGAGCTGCTGCTTGAGAGTGCGGGAGTGTCCGAGCGAGCAACGTCGCTGGAGGAGATGGTGGCGAGAGGGATGTGAAGAGGTGGTGGAGCTCGACGAACGCGAGGCGAGGGTGCGGGTGAGGGAGAGAAGGACGAGAGCTCGTCGTCGAGGGACTCGACGTCGGTCGCGTCGGTGGGGAAACCGGTGGAGTCGTGCCGGTGGTATGTGAGAGATGGGCGAGTGTAGGATTTCCCTGGGAGCACGGAGAAGTAAGGCGTGTCGGGTGAGGTTGGGGAGGATGTTGGGGAAGTGCAAGGGGTGGGTATGGGAAGAGGGAGGAAGGATTTGGTCATTCTGTGTGGCAGAGAGAAGCCTCAGTAAAGCACAGCATAAGGTATACTCTCAAGCTAAGCTCGAAGACTTACAAAGGATCTACTGGAGAACTCGGAGCCAAGCACGCCTCCAACTCCTTCAGCACGTCCCTTAGGTCATCTTCGTCGTCCGTCTCCGTGTACACAGACAACGCAAACGGCTCCTCCTTGACATCTCCGAAACACAAAGACTTTCCCACGAATTCGCCAAGGTGTCCGCCTCCGTCGATGAGGGTTTGGGCGGTGGTGACGAGTACGGTTCCTCCAACGTCGAGCTTGACGAGCGTTTTGACGAAGTCGATGTGGCGAGATGATTGTGAGGGCGAGGCGAGAAGAAGGGCTTTGAAAGGCGTCGTAGAGGAAATTGGAGAGAGCGTGACGTTTTTGGGGGTGGACAGAGGCTTGGTGCCGGCGAGGAGATTCTTCTGGGCGATGAGATGCGCAAAGTCGTCGACGGTGAGGAAAGTGCCGGAGGGAGGCGCACTCGGAGGAGGGGTGAGGGGTGGCGAAGAGACGTAGAAGGTAGGAATTGAAGGAAGCTTTGTGGTTGGAGGAGGGCTGGGTGCTGGCCGAGGGGGTTCCTCGATGGGAGGAGCAGAGAGCGAGCGGCGAGGGTGACGTGGTCGAAGCTGGGGACGCGACTCGTCGAGACTCGGCCTCGTCGTTCTAAACCGCGTAACAGAGCCCATTGTTGGAGGTGACAGAGCGGTAGGCTTACAAGGAGGCGTAGGCGAGCTGCCTCTCGCAACCTCGAACGCCTCGTCGACGGACCTGACGAGCACCGGGCCACCCCTCCACGCGGCGCTCAGCTTTCCCCCATTCTTAATGCCCAACACCTCCTCCACTCTACTCCCATCCGTGCTACCTTTACCTGACCCCCTCGTGACGGCCGTCGGCGGCGAGATCTCGCGAGCTCTCGTGCGCCAGCTCGTCGGCAAAGTTGGCCGTTTCGCGGCTGGCGGCGAGGACGGCGGGGAGGGCGAGAACCAGCGGCGACTGGTGATGGAAGCTGGGAGGCGGACTGTGGGTTTTAGTGCGAGGGTTTCGACGGAAAAGTGCGATTTGAGCGGCGGCGGCGGCGAGAGGAACGCGAGATTCGCGGCGGTGAGCGCGTGAGTCGTGCCCCCGGGCGAGGAGCGCTTCGGCGTGCGCTTGGAAGGCGAGGTGCGAGCCATCGTGTAGGTAGTAAGTGATGGTGAGAATAATAGAGGAAGAAAGAGCAGCCGGGCGAGGCGAGCGAGAACAGCAGACGCGCGAGAGCTCCCCCTTGTCTGCACAGAGACAAAAGGGGGTCGGAGTCCGACACTGCCTCCTGTCGACGCGTGGCTGGCTGCACTTTTCGTCACAGTCACCAGCACCAGATGATGCCGGGTTATTGTATATACCCGGACACAACTAGCGTACTTGCAGCGAGTGCCGGTCCAAAACAGTCTTGAGAGCTCAAGCAAGAGGGCTCCGCAGGCGCTGACGTGGAACAGCATTTTCAAAATTTATTACCGGTAAACACGCAGCACATTTTCTCAAGAGAGAACTGCATTAGAACATTTTGTACTTCTCACCTTTGACCTCTTTGCTCAAATAGAGGTGCACCCGTCTGTGTCGTCTATCGCATCAAACGTTTACAACCTCCGACGTGTCCAGCTCGTTTCTCTGCTGTGGTCGTCCTTGCTGCAAAACCACGTCCTATTGACAGGGTCCCACGCTACGAGTCAAAGCAGCAGCTATAGCTCCATTCCACGAGAAAATAACCGCGAAAGTCGTGTCACAACACGAGGCGCACGTGCTCTCTTCGTATTCGTTCGACTGGCCGCACGCGTTGCATCTCACGGGTCCGCTTGGCGGCCTGTACGCCTCCGACAATGCCCTCTCCTGTACAACAAATAGCACCTCTGATCTTTATCCATATCTGTTGCTGTTCTACTAGTTTACTTCCAAGGCTCACGTCCAACAAACTCACCTTGACGACCCGCGAAACGATGAACAACGCCAACGCGTTAGCGAGCACGAGTACGCTGTCGGTCCACAGCACTGGGTCGGCGAGGAGTGGCGAGCCGGCTCCTGGACCGACAGTGTAAGTGGAGTTATATGTTTTCTTTGTCACTTGCTAGATGCTTACAGTCGTACCAGGACAACTGCCTCAGCGGCTGGACCACCGCCGAAGAAGGGAGCGTTACGAGTCACGGGTGAGCGTCTGGCTTCGGGCTCTACGATAGACACAACTTTATCAGGTTCTTAAGGTTCGGCTCACACCTTTTGGTGGTCAGTGGTATCTGCCGAAGGCCTCTGCAAGCGCCACAAAGTGCTAGACCCACATCCGTTCGTGTTCCTCGTCGGCGGCGGAAAGAATACGTTCAAGACTGGCGAGGTCAAGGTTAGGGTGGAAGTTTTGGAAGTAGGGCCTCAGCTGATACCTCTTTTTATAGAAATCGTTGTGCCCTGGTCAGTCCCGTACCCGTAATCCCTCCGCCATCGCGTCCACAAGGACCCACGCTCAATGCCGAACGAGCAGAATGGGAAGAAAGCTTCATCCTCCAAGACGTCACCGAAGGCCAATCAATACAGCTCCAAGTCTTCGATTCTATGCGAATGCCTGCCATGCTTGATCCCAATGCCGTGCGTTCCCTCCGCACTGATCACCGCGGTCAAAGGGAAAGGAAGGCGAGAGCTGACGTGGCGACAGTTTCTTGGGGAGACGAAATTCCCTGTCAATCTTTCTACACACTGTACGTTCCATGTTCCTCCACACTGATAGATCAACTTTATTACCGTCCCATTCCTACCCACAGACAGCGAAAACTCGCGACTCCGCCCCTCTATCAAATACCCCAACTCCCACCCGGTCGAAGGAACTCTTTGGATCTCCAGCAAACCCGTCGAACTCCCTCTCACGCCCATCTCTCCTACTCCACCTTCTCTCTCCGAAATCAATCAAAGCTACTCAAGACTCCCATTGACGGATGAGTTTCATGCGAGATGGGAGACGGTGGGAGGCGAGAGATTGGGAGAGGGGTGGGAGAGGAGGATGACGGAAGGCGGGAGAGAGTATTGGGTTGACAATGAGTGAGTGGCTCTGCGTCCTTCAGAGATGATTCCGTGTGTCGGGCTGACTTTTGTGGATGAACAGAAATGGGACGACGACGTGGAGTGATCCGACGCTCGCCAGAACTCGAGGAGCCACAACAGACGCCAGACAGGAAGTAGCGCCGCCTTACGCCTGAAACGTGAATATCGTTTTCTACCGTGTCCCAACAAGAGCATAATAAGAGAATACATCGCGATCGGCGGCGCGCTGCCAGCCAACCGGTTTCTTCATTGTCCGCTCTTCCTTCCCTTCCCACCACACGGAACTCTACGTACACGTTACTTCTACACCCTCCCCCACCACTCGTCACCGAGCCTCAAAGGTTCTACTCCACATAAACGCCTCGCTTAACAAAAGTTCCGTGTTCTTGTCCGTCCAGTCTTGTGTCGGAAGGGATTGGAGGAACATGATGATCGACTATGCGGAAACGCGTATTAGTCGGAGTAGGGGAGGGGAATGGATGAGTAATGACGCACCTGGAAATCCATCCCTCGTAGCTGGTCTGACCATTTGACGAGGAATGCCAGGCAGACGTAAAGATGGAACTCGGAGAACGCGTCTGCTCCCTCGGCCTGCATATCCACGTCAGCCAAGGCAGTTTGGAGAAACAAAGAACGAAAAAGCACGCACGAGATACGTATCCCACATCCGAATGATGTTCGTGACGCTCAATTCGCGCATCAACAAGCAGTTGACCCACCGGAATGCAAACTGCATAAACTCGACGTTCTCGCTCTCGAGATGGTATGCCAGAGGAGCTGCATTCGATCACAACATCAGCCCACGAGGTGTCCGCCATGGAAGACGAGCGAGCTCACCATCAACCCTCATGCACAACTGCTGCATCCGCTTCACCATGTTGACGATCCCGGGCTGGCCAGAGATGTAGTTGTTGTGAATGCCATCGAGCAGTTTCGAGAGACACCAGAACGAGTCGGCCTCGAGCGCTTCCAGCACGTCGGATGGCAGTGCCGAGACGTCGTATTTTGCCGGATCCGATTCTGTGGAGAGCCAAAATGAGCACGCGAGCGAAGGGACGAGGTGGTCGAGACAAACCGATATAGTTGCCGAGGAAGACTTCGAAGAATGGTGTGACAAGGTCGTTGATACCTTGTACGTACCCACTCGCAGGATGTCTGATTGCCCATACGTAGAGAATGCGCTCGAGGCTCTGCAAGGTAATGCGCCACGTCAGCGCCCCCA
Source organism: Pseudohyphozyma bogoriensis (assembly GCA_024364755.1). Taxonomy (NCBI): domain Eukaryota; kingdom Fungi; phylum Basidiomycota; class Microbotryomycetes; family Chrysozymaceae; genus Pseudohyphozyma; species Pseudohyphozyma bogoriensis. The sequence continues at coordinate 27,161 of JALBUQ010000124.1, forward strand.
TTCCACTCTTTCTGTCTTTCAGAGGAGGAGGACGCACCCTTTGAGTGGTCTTACACATCCACAGCGGAACACCTGGTCTTGTTCTCGGCACGTCGATGACGATCTGGTGCCAGATCGGGCCGTCGAGCCCTGCTTCGCCTCGCGAGAAGGCGAGAGAAACGGCCGTGCGGTATTCTTGGCGCTTCTGTGCGAGGGTTGATAGCCGTCGTGTTGATGGTGCTGGGAGGTAGCCCTGTATTCGTTGTCTGTTAGTACGATTGAAGGACTGGGAAAGTAAACAGGGATGGGGATGTCCGAACCAGGAGGAGCTGCCAGGCCATGGGTCGCAGGTCGGACGGGATCCCGGCCCAAGACAGCTTTCTCAGCTCCGCTGTATGGATGGAGAGACCTGTCAGCACCTCAACCCGCCCATCGATCACTCGAACAACGCGACTCGCGAAACTCACGCAGGTCCACGTTGTCCGCACTCAGGCAATCCACAAAGCACTTTTTTCTCCTCCTCTTCCTCCCATCCTCCTCACTCTCCTTCGTCACGTCCGGCGCGTTGAACTCCACGACCTGAGGTAGGGCACTAGATATAGAGAGCGAGTTGAGCGGGGCGTAGCCCGTGTCTTCGTCCGAGTCTTCTGCGTCGGGGTCGGGACCGGAGATGGAGCCGCGGTGGGAGTTGGAGTCTGGGAGCGGGGAGGGAGGAGGCGAAGGTTGTCGTGGTGCTTCCAGGGAGGGAAGTCGGGCGAGCAGCGAGACGGGATCTGGAGGGTTGAGGTGAAGGAGGTCAGCGGAGTGCGGGGGGGCGAAAGCTGCGCCGGGGTTGTGATGATGCAGGAGCGCGACACGTACCAGCAACGAGCTCGTTCACGTCTGGCTTGATAGCCTCCTTGTGTAGATTGAGCTGATACGTCGGACTAGCTGATCTCGGGTCGACTGCCTCCTCCTCGATCTCTTCCTGCACTTTCTCGCCTTCGAGCTCGACTCCCTTGGACGCGCCCTTGACCATCTCCGCCTGTTCCTCTGGGAGCACGACATCCCTGTCCTTGCCCTTCTTCGGCACCTCGACCGCCCCCACCGGCACACTCCCGCCCTTGAGAGCCTTGGCCACAGCTTCAGCGCCGATGGTCGCGCCGCCCTCCTGCGCGCCTCCGGCTGCTGTTGGTGTCCCCGTGCCAGAGCCAGGAGCGGCAGCGCCAGCCACCGCGCCGGAGAGCATCGCGAACGGGTTGAAGCCCCAGCTCGTGGCTCTGCTCAGACTCGGTATCGGCAGCCCAAAAGCGCTGGCGTTGGAGGGCGAGGTGGACCCGTCGGCTGAAGGCGAGACGGCGCCCTGGGGAAGGTCGTCATCACTGCCTTCGTTCCACACGTCGTCGTCGGCCGTTTCGACTGGCGGTGGGTCCGGCAGCGGGGTGGACGTGGACGAGCGGGACTTGCGGAGCTTGTTGTTCGTGGCGGTCGAGGTGGATGCGAGCGAGGAGGAGGAGGACGAGCGGCGGTGGTGCTGGGAGAGGAATGGGGGCGCGTTGGCGGTCGATGCCGGAGGCGAGGTCGGCGTGGTGGGCGTGTTGGTGCTGGACCTGCCCCACATCTCAGCTGGACCTCACAAAATAGTGAAAGTTGTGGTGGCGAGGTGATGAGAGGAAGCAGAGCGGCGCGTCGCTGCCCTCAGCCGGACCCTCGTCCAGTACGCGATCGCGTGGAGCTCAGAGCGTGTTCAACGTGGCGGCGACGAGGTTGTGATTCACGCCCGTTTCTTTATATTTCACGGCGACACCTCTAGCTACAGAATTTGTCAAAACTTGAGCGATTGCAGACGCATAAAACCACGTCGTTCCGAAAAGGGGCTTCCCGATTCTTCTTCCCTGGAGCCGTCCGGCACCGATCCGCTTTCTTGCACTTGTGCATCTACCTACACTTTCTTTCCCTCAAGGCTCGCCACTACAGGATGGCAGCAACAGCCACTCTCGACTTGAACCCTTTCCTTTCGACTGCAGCTACACCCGCCCCAGTCGCGTCCACTTCGACCTCGCCGCTTCAACTAGCCACACCAGCCGTCCCTCTCAACAGGGACTTCCCAGCCGTCTGGTCACAGTTTCTCGAGAATGTCTGGGACGAAGAAGACTGTGCGTGACCCTTCCCTGCTCCCTCCCTGGTCTCCCTTGTCAAGACGCGACCCGCGACGCGTCGTGCTGATCCTTTGGTCCACTCTCGGAACAGTCGAAGTCGGATTGCTCGCATTGGAGGGACTCGTAGGCAGAGCTTTCAGACCATCACCGTTCGTCTTTTGCCCCCCTCCATCTCCCATCACTACCGTTGATTCAGTCCGATGCTGCAGCTCCCAGATCCAACAACTCCTCGCGCTCTCGCTGCACCCATCCCAATGCGTCCCAACAAACTCCAAACGCGTCCACGCTCCAACACTCGACCCCTACACCTCCACTCTCCGCAAAGTCCGACTCGAAGCCCTCCGTCTCCTCGACGACATCGGACACACCAATGGCGGGGAGAGCGTCGCGCGCGGAACGCCGGGGTACGAGCAGGACGAGGACTTGTTGGATACTCAGGGGAAAGCGGAGCAAGCGAAGAAGAGGGCCATGAACTCGCCTAGCAAGAAAGCGAAGAAGAGGAGGGAGGAAGAGGAAGATGAGGAAGAGGGGAACAAGGCCGTGAATGCTGCTGCGAGGAGAGTGGGCGTTTGTGAGGAGGTGTGGGATTTGTTGGCGGGTGGAAGTGGAATGGGCAAGGAGTTTGGAAAGAGCTCGAGGGAAAGGCCGGTGTCTAGGACTGGGTGGGATTTGGTGAGGAGTTTGGTAGCGATGTGGGAGGGCGAGGCGAAGGAGAGGAAAGGGAAGGGCTGTGAGTCGTGGTTTGTACCGTCTTTTCTCTTTGGACGCTATCTCATGCTTCAAGTGCAGTGCCAGAATTCTCGCCATCGCTGTTACGACAGTTCAAGCCGACCGCGTTGGGCCCGCGCGAGGTCTCATCGAAAGCCCTCGATATCTTGCTTTGGCCTTTCACCTATGGGATTGAGCATTCTCTCGCTGAGGCGGAGAACATGGAAGAGGATGGTGACACAAAAGTCGAGGACGATCCGGAAATGGACCTCGGAGAGAAGCAGCGCGTCGCCGCGCGGTTGATGGCTCTGGTCCGTCTCCCCTCTTCCTTTGACACGAATCGTCGCTAACCATGATACTCGTGCAGCTCGCACAACTTGCCTTGACGAGCCGAGTCGACGCTTCCGCTTTCGTCTCACTGCTTTCAAACCGACTCGAGCTGCTCTCCTCTTCCTCGATCTCCACCTTCCTTTGCGTGCGTACACGTGTCCATCTTGCTCTCGTTCTCGCCTCACTGACGCCCACTTCCTTTCTTGCTCAGGCCACAACCCTCACTACCTCTCCCACCTTCCTGATCCGATTCCTGACGACCTACCTCGAGCTCTTCTCGCACTCGACGCGTCCCGCCAACTCCCAGCCCAACGGCTCCCCCCGTCGTCGAACACTCGGCTCCGAGTCGTCACTCTCGTCACTCTCTTCCTCCTCCCTCCCTCAACTCAACTCCACCTCCAACGGACTTCCTGTGTCTGCTGCCGCTCCCACGCCCGCACCAGCAGTCCCTCAGTCGTTCTTCGCCCTCCCCACACCACCCGCTTTCCTCGCACTCTTCTCTCGCGTCCCTACCGCCGTTTCACTCGCCGACAACTCCTCCACCACACCAACAGTGAGGAGGCCGAAAGGCTCTAAGCCCAGCTACGGGAAAGTTGCGGCGGAGAGGTTCGAGGTCGTCAAGATTGCGTTGGCGGAAGTTGGCGGAGAGGTTGGTGGTGGACTGGAGGATGTTTTGGAAGAAGGAGAGGTAGAGGCCAAGATGGAGGAGGTTAGAAAGATTGTGGAGGAGGCGAGGAAGAGGGTTGAGAGCGCTTGAAGGGGTGTGGGAGAGATGACGTGGTGTTGGGTTGTTGGTGGAATGAGTGTTCCCCATTCTCTCGTTCGGGTGAGTGCCAAGAGAGGTAATGTGATCCAGCAAACAAGTGGTTTGCTTCGCTTGAAGATGAGACTGAACTTCGAACTCGGTCAAACGGATTGAGCAAGGTTTGGCATCGCATGTGCCTCCTCTCTCCCTCCCACGACACTCACTCTCCCCAGTCTTTGCCCAAACCAGCTTTCAACATCTGTTGAGCAAAGTATTCCAGCAAGGTCGTCAACGTGGAAGGGACGAAGGTCACGAGGAAGCTGACGGGCGTTTTTTTGACGATGATCCGGGGAGCGAGGGGTCCTCCATCTGTCAAAAGTGCTTGAGCGAATAGGCATATCAGTTGTGGAAATCTATGATGGTTCCTCTCCTTTTTCAGGCTCATCCCCAAAAAGTAACCTTGCCACGTATGAAGCCGAGTTTCATGCACGTGACTCGGCAGACTTCGCCTGCACTCTGACTTCGCGCGCACCTTCCCCTCTTCCTTCTCCTCTCACTACTTTTCTCCCACCATCTCAATCTCGCACTATCGCAAAAATGTTACCACCAGGTCTCAGGGCAGCGCTCCAGTCAATCGTCCGCTCCGCTCAGCGCGAAGGGACAGACGACCTCACGATCAACAAGATCCGTCTCGAGCTGTCCGTCAGTGACCCGCGCTTCGTGTGGGAGGACGACGAGTGGAAGCTCGTCAAGAAGGAGATTAAAGTTGCTGTCACGGAGTTGCTGGTGAGTCTTCTGTCGGTGCGGCGGGTACAGGCGCGGTGGGACGAGCGCGCGTTGTTTGTTGGGGAGCTTGGATTGAGCTGACGCTTGGGCGAGTACGCGTAGGAGGACGATTCGGCACAGGATGGGAGCGTGGGTGGTGACGAGGAAGCAGAACAGCCCGCCGACGACGAGGAACAGGCGGAGGAGCATAGCAGCCCCGTCAAGCCGCTCGGCACGAAGCCGCCGAAAGCCAAAGCTGCCTCCCCTCCGACAAAGAAAGCACCACAGAAGAAGAAGGAGAAGAAATCAAAGTACGATAGGGCGGCAGAGAAGAACCTCGCTGTGCGTCTCTCTACTCTCTTCGCGTCGCGTCGGAGCAGGTGTTTGTTTGGATCGAGCGGGGCTCACGCGTCGTCGTTGTTTGCATCGCGCAGACGTTCATGAATATGGTCGACGGTGGTGGAGAGGAGGAGGAGTACTACGACGACGAGGAGATGGAGGCTGAGGAGCAGGACGGAGGGTTCGCCGAGGACGACTCTGAAGCCGTGGACGCGTCGCCACCGCCAACGGTGAGCAAGAAGGCAAAGTCGAGCACGAAGGAGACTACCTCGAAAGTCAAGGCCAAGTCCAAAGCTGTGGAGAAGAGCAAGTACAAGAGTAAAGCGACGATCAGCGACTCGGATGCGTCCGATTCAGGTATTGGTGCGAGTGGGGGTAGGAGCGACGACGAGGAGGAAGCGCCGGTGGTGAAGAAGGGGAAGGGCAAAGCAAAGGAAAAGAAAGAGAAGAAGCCTAAGGAGAAGAAAGAGAAGGTGGTGCAGCCGAAGGAGGGCGACGCGGCTAAGGGGACCGACGCGGAGGAGACACTGATCAAGAAGATGAAGGTTCGTCTCTGTTTCTCCTCTCCCTCCAAGAATTACTTTCAACTAAGATTTGTATCGATCCAGGCACTTCTCGCAGCCGCCGGGACTCGCTTCATTTTCAACCCATCGACTGGAGCCGAGCGCACGTTGGACGTCGACACGAGGATCAAGCGATGCGAGACTCTGCTGAAGGAGGCTGGGCTGAAGCCGAGTAGTAGTTTGAGTAAGGCCAAGGAGATTGGGGAGAGAAGGGCGTTGGCGAAGGAGCTGGAGGTTCGTCATCGTTGTTTCGCTACCTGGGGTATTCAAGAGGAGCTGACGTGGATCTTTGGGGGGCTCGCAGGAGATCTCGGGCGTTCCAGAGCTAGAAGGGCTGAGAGGAGGAAAGAAAAGGAGTCGGGCTGTCAGTGATGGGAGTGATGAAGAGGAGAGCGGCGGAGACGACAGTGGAGCGAGCAAGCCGGTGCCACCGAAGAAGAAATTTGGCGCGTTTCTGGGAGATCAGAGTAGCGATTCTGATTGATGGAACTGCTCGCTTGAGCTTGTTTGGATCTTGTCGCGAGTCTGTCACTAAGTGATCCTGCATTGCTTGTGCACTTAGCGCCACGTGTCGTCCTGCCAGATGCGCGAGAACGTCCCATTCCCTCACAGCATCAGCTTGCTGTCCGCCAGTAGTCATCCTCACAGCAGTTCAAACTGCTCAGGTTTGTCGAATGCCATTCCTGACCGTCTTGCGAAGCTTCCGCTCGATTCCGTTTCGTCTGGGTAGGTCAGCCAGCGGCTGCGCTCCCGGCTGACTTGGAACGGAAGCTGCCGAACACCGTACACCGGGTCGGGTACAAAAGTCGTGCTGAGCTCGCTCTGGTCTCTTTCTTTTCTTTCCACACTCGAACACATCTTCTCACTTCTACCACGCCTTCTACACCTCCACCTTCACCCAGCCTTCACTCGCGCTTAGCAATGGTTTCTTCAAACAAGGTCTACCTCAGTACGCTCCATCCCTCCGCTACAATACAAACTTGTGCTCATGCCCCAATGACTGTGCTCATCAGTCACCGGCGCCAACCGTGGTATCGGCTTCGGCCTCGTCTCGACCCTCATCACCCGTCCCGACACCACGGTCTTCGCCGGCGTTCGCGATCCCTCGAAGGCCGCTGAGCTCAAGAAACTTCAGGAGAAATACCCCGAACTGTACATCGTCAAGCTTACTTCCGCCGACGTCGAGGACAACGAGGCTGCGGCCGCTGAGATCGAACAGAAGGTCGGACGACTTGATGCGGTGGTCGCCAATGCTGTACGTGTCATCTGTCTATCCACTTGTCTGCGTCGACAGCAAGCTGGCTAAAGATCTTGAACCGAGAACAGGGCATCTCACAGTACTACGGCCCCCTCCAGACCACCCCGCTCAAGGAGTTCCGCGAGCACTGGGAGGTCAACGCGCTCGGCCCTGTCGTCCTCTTCCAAGCCGTCTCGAAGCTCCTCCTCCAGAGCCCCACCAAGGCGCCTTACTTCGGTATTCTCTCCACCGGTGGCGCGAGTATTGGCAACTACTTCCCTCTCCAGGCTGCTGCATAGTGAGTGCGCTCTCCCATCACTGAGCGGAAGGCGGAGCGCTGACACGTGGTGGGAACACCAGTGGATCGTCCAAGGCGGTCGCCAACTTCTTTGTGAAGACGCTCCACTTCGAGCAAGAATCCGATGGCCTGGTTGCTACCGCTTTGATGCCCGGCTGGGTCGCCTCTGACATGTACGTCCTTCTATGGCTCACCGACGTCGCTCCCTCATCGATGCTGACAGAACTTGTCACATAGGGGAAACGCCGGAGCCCAGGCGAACGGAATGCCAGCTGCTCCAGTCACCGTTAAAGATAGTGTGACTGGCCTTCTCACTCACATTGAGGGAGCCACTCGGGAGAAGAAGGGTGGCAAGTTTTTGAACTTCAGTACGACGAGCGGTGACATGCCTTGGGACTACAAGACCGAGGAGCTTGTGTGGTAGCTCTGGAATATACATAGAGGCTAAATACAGAGGAATATAGCCACACACCATGCAGCGAGTTTGGCAAGGAGCCAGCCGCGGTTACGAGCGAAATGAGGAAGAATACGTGTCTTGGGGCTAAGTGCTTGTCAAGCAGTCTGTCCTTGTATAGTACCGCACTGACCGAACGATACGCGAGCGCTGTACATCTCTACGGACATCGACCTTGCTTACGTCGTTCAAGCGGTTGCCAACAACTTTGTTTGGAAGACGACCGCTTACACAAAGGCCAGTAAGGGCCTGTCGTGGGTCATCGGTCTCAACGCCTTCCTCAGTACGGGATCACGGGAATGGAGAGCTGATCAAGATTCTCAAACTGTCTTGTGGACGCTCTTGACCATGTTCTTGCCTGAGCGTCAGAAGACGCGGGAGGCGGCGGCTCGGTGATACGGAGGACGGAAACGTCCCGTCCCCTGGCGGCGAGGCGTCCGCGTCCATCAAGTCTGAAGCGAGTGAAGGGACTGATTGAATAGGTTCAGCAAGCTTGAAAACCTTGAGAGAGGGGTGTAGCGGTGAAAGAAGAACCTTGTCAACGTTAGCCACACCGCGAGAGCTGGAGTGAGCCGTGCATGCTGCCGCGATGTTCGAGCGAGTGGCTCGCTTTGGCTGACATTTGAATCAAACTCAGTCGTTACAGCATTCTTCAACCGTTCAACAGGGAATATGCTAGCCACATTCCGATCCAGTACGAGCCCTACGCAGCCACGTGGCTCGTAGAAGCCGCTCTACAGGATCTTCGGGGCTGGACCGATCTCCGTACACCAAGCCAAAGCAGCAGATTTTCGACCGAAAGCGTTTCCTCACTCGGAGGGTCTGTGAGATGGGCTCGAGGAGGCCCTTCTTGACCTCCTGGAGCACGTCCCAAACTCACGAGCGTGGGGATCACCCAACATTCAGTACATAAGTGTTGCTCGCCTTCTCTCTCCTCTTTCTTCCTCTCACTCCTATCGCTCCTCCTCCTTCCTTGCCTCCTCTCCTCCCGGTTGCCCCTTTCTTGCGTGCACAGCGGTACCGATGTCTCCGTTCACTGAGGACCACGTGTCGACGCAACGGGAGGGTGCGTCGCAGTCCTTGTCCACATGCAGCTCCTTCTTTCGGCTCACCTCGTCTTTATCCATGGGTTGCACAGGCTTCAAGACTCAAGCCCCAGTCACGCCTCAACGGCCATGCCTCCAGTACTTGGACGCTGAAACTCAGAGCTGGCTCGCTCCGTCCGCCAAAGCCTCCGCCAACGGACTAGGAATCTTCGAGCGGACAGAGCGGGAATGCGAGGAGCTAGGTGCAGTCCTCCGTTGATTTTCTCATCCGAAAGGAAGCTGAAGTTACTCGGAGGATGGCAGAGCAAAAGTGGGCGAAGGACTTTGAGGGTGCGCTGAGCGAGCTCGAGCACATCGCGGCGGAGGTGGCTAGGCTGATGGGACGGATGACGATCCCATAACCTACAGCGAGGTATGGGGAAGCTGCAGTAGATTTAATCTGATGGTGTAAGCGATGGATTGAGTATTGGTGAGAAGTCCGGGATACGAGCACGAGAGACGTGGCGCGTGCGTTCCATGGGGAGGCTGACACGCTGGTGACACGACTCCTGTGTTTGAAGAAAACCGTCTCGAGGAGTAAAGAAGACCAAATGAAGTGGAAATTAATGAAAGAAAATAAAAGGGAAAGAAATGGGGCTCGGACAGCACATGGCCAGGGTCGCCTACGCGCCGGCAGAGGCACCTTTGCCGCGAGTGCCCCATCGTGCCCAAGAATTTAATCTGCCCTCATCTTCGCTGAACTGCATGTTGCGCTCCTCCCTCCGCACCTCTCTCACGACACTCAAAGCCATGTCCTACACCACCGTCGCCACCTCCTCTGCTCCCTCCGCCATCGGCCCTTACTCCCAGGCCATCACCGCCGGCGTAGGTCCCCCCACCCGCCTTCTCTATTTCGAAATCGCGGGGGAGCTGACCAGGTTGGTGGATGGTGTGAATGCAGGGCCTCACTTTCCTTTCGGGATGCATTCCCCTCGTTCCTGAGACGATGAAGGTTGTTGAGGGAGGCATCGAGGAGCAGACCGTAAGTTGGCCTCCACGACGTTGCGGAGGAAGGAGGAGCTGCTCGTCGCTCGAGTCAAGGTCTTCCACAACTGAGCTAAACCAGAGCTACGATGGGTGCTACGAGCTCGTATCTACAAACTCTTTTCCGGAGCTTTGGTGAGCAGCCGGCGGAGGTGGGGAGTACGAACGGCGGGCGATCAGCCGACGCACCACACCACACGGCCGTGACCATTCAAGGGACGGCAGTGCTAACTCCATGTCCTCACGACATTACTGTCAACAGAAGCAGGCGTTGGCCAACTTCACCGCCGTCGTCAAGGCTTCCGGCGCCGACCTCTCCAACGTCGTCAAGACCACCGTCTGTGAGTACCTCCCTTCCCTCCGCTCAACAAGAAAAGAGCTGACAAGCCACTCCCACCAGTCCTCCAGAGCATGGATGACTTCCAGAAGGTTTGGATTTTCTTGTCAAGGAGCGCAGAGACGAGGAACTGACGTTCGCCGACGTTCGCCGGTCCTGCGTTCGAACAGTTCAACGCCATCTACTCTGCTCACTTTGAGCCCTACAAGCCCGCTCGCTCGTGCGTTGAGGTGCGTTTTCTGTTTATTTTCATCATCATCCTGTATCTCCTATCCACGCCCTCCTCTCCCCTGGTCCTTCTTCGCGCGCACCGCGGCTCGACGGATGTTGACTCTTTTCCGTGTGTTTCCGACGGGCCACAGGTCGCTAAGCTCCCTCTCGGCGTTCTCGTCGAGGTCGAGGCCATTGTCTCCCACTCCAAGTAGGCAGTTACAACCTTTCTACCAAAAGATTGAATTCGAATCCAAGCCCATTTTTTTCGAGACTGACTTGTGCCCCCCGTCTCGATCGAAGAGCGCGTCTTTAGACGACCTCTGGACGCTTCGTGGTTATGGAGCACAAACGATATCTATAGAGCAGAAGGGACACCGAAATAGAAGGAAAACATCATGTATTACTTTCTAAGCCGACTCCTTCGCCTCAGTCTCCTCGATAGCCTCCCTCAAAGCCTCCGTCTCGTGCAGTCCTCCAGCTCCAGCAGCTCCAGCGGCAGCCGCATCCTTAGCCCTCTCCTCTGGCGTCTTGAGGTGGTCGGGCTTTGGCGTGTACTTCTTGACCTTCTTCTTGACCTCCTTGACCTGCGAAGACACGATCGTCAGTTCCTCCTGCCAACACGCAATCTCGAAAAGCAAGACGCACCGGCACCTCGACGGGGTAAGCCGCCGCCTCGGCCTTCCTGAACTCCTCGTCCTCCGCAAACTCCTTCTGTATCGGTGCGAGCAAAGCGTTGATCGCCTCGATCACCGCCGCCTTCAAATCTCCAGGGTGGACCTCCTCCTTCGCGTAAGCCGCCTCGAGCTCGTCGGCGGACTTGAAGTGCAAAGGCTCGCCCCCAAACTTGGGGTTAGGCGTGACCGTGAACGCCGTTTCCTCCTTTCCGTCCTTGGCCCACGCACGCTCCCCAGCACGACCCTGACGCTTCTTCAGCGCACCGATAGGGATGATGACGTGGCGAATGAACGCGAGGACGCCATTGCCCTCGACTTCTCCGGGACCACAGACGGCCTTCTGGATCTTGCGCTTGACGACGTCGGGGCCGTCGAGGAAGTCGATCTTGGAGTCGGGCTCGGAGGAGGACATCTTGCCGCCTGCGAGACCGGGGACCATGGTGTTCATGAGGTGCGAGCGCTTCTTGTAGCCGATCAGGGGGAGGTACAACTCGGCGTAGGTGAAGATCTTGCGCTGTGGTAGTGGTGGAATACATCAGCTCCTAGTATCTTCCAGCAGGCGAGACCACTGACCTGGTCGACACCACCGAACTGGAAGTCGACGCCCAGGTACTCCTCATCGAGGGCCTGGAGGAGCGGGTAGAGCAGACCACTCAACGGAGGGCTCGTGGTCTGCTTGACGACCTCGGCACCAGCCTTGCGAGCGTCCCTCTCGGAGGTGATGGACGTGAGCTTGAGCTGGTCGCGGGCGTAAGGCGGGGTGTACTGGTACGACGAGCCGACGACAAACTTGAGGAGCTCGAGAGGGAGGTGGAGCGACTTGATGACGGCGGTGATGATGCGGCGGTAGTAGTCTGCTCGGTGGGCGATGAGCTCGATGGGGGCTTTGAGGTTGTCGAGGAAGGCGTGCACGTCTGCGATCGTGTAAAGTTTAGCTATAGTGGAGGACGGCGGAGGAGGAAGGCGAGAGAAGACGCACCGGCGAGGAGGACCTTGACTTCGACGCCGGCGCTGATGAAGTCTCCCAGCTTGGCGATGGGCACAAAGTATCCCAAGTGAGCTGGTCACACGAACCATCGTAGGTCAGCATCCACCGTTTCCGTCGTCGGAGGCGTGCTCGTCCCGCACAAAGGCGGCCGGCCTCGCTCAAAAACGCTCGCGTCCCTTCAGAGACTTGCTCCTTGACCCGGGTGGCACTCCTTGCCTCCTGAATATTACCACATGAACAATAGTGCAAGTTACTCACGCCTTCCAGTGGTAGCGGTACCCCAGTAAGCGATGAGGTCTCGCTCCTCGAGCGTGGCCTTGAGCTGCTCGCCGCCGAGCACCTCAGCGAGGTTCTGGGTGATGAGCTCGTACTTCTCTGCTGGCGTGAGATTGGCGCTCGTCGACACGGAGGCGGACATTGTTGCGATAGGTGGTGATGGTGCGAGAACAACCAAAGGCGCGAGTCAAGGTCGCCACAGCGGTTGCCCGAGATCCGTGGACTTCTGAGGACAGGCGCGCGCCTCTACGATCAAAAAAGGTCATGATTGGTTTGCTGTTTGGACGAGTTCCTGGTCAGAGTTCAAGTATTAGAAACTCACGAATAACCCCCGATATCGATGTGGCATAAGAGCTAAGACCAAGACACAAACACGTGTCAATCGAAATTGGCAATACAAAACAACTCCGCAATTCAAAGTGGCCCTATTGTCCCATACTAGTGGAAGCGCGTGGGAGCACAGATCGAAGGTCCTTGGCTTCCTTCTCTTTTGACGCTGTTCGGTCCCTCGTTTCCCTCCCTTTCTTTCCACCATTTCGACGCGTGACAGGTAAACAAATCTCACTATATCTAGATTCAACGACCCTTGAAAGCTGACCCCGTTCGAACGATCCGCTTTGGCTCGAACAGAGCTGAGCTGATACGTCGTCCGACCTCGCGCGGTCCCTCCATCTCTGTGCCCCAATCGCCGACGCTCCCCCAATACACGACGCCGTCTCGTATGGCCGTGTATCCTCCGCCAGGAAGCAGCAGCCACGACCTGCTCCCCCGTACGGCGAACCAGCCCGCGAGCGCCCAGGACGACTCGGACGACGACGAAAGCTACGACCACCAGATCTCGCTCGCCAACACGATGCTCAACTCTGGTCGCAGGGGCGACAAGTCCCACCCTTTGAGGTCCCTCACCCCGAAACGCATCGCCTTGATCGCCGCCGGCCTCCTCTTCCTCATCTTCTTCTTTGGGAGGGGCACAGGCTCGCGCGACGGCGGCGCCGTCAAGCCGACCGACGAGGAGATCAGTGCCGCCAAGGAGCAGGTCGAGGTCAACCCTCCTCCATCGACGACCCACAAGGCGCAGGAGCAGGTCAACATCCCCGTCGAGAAGCTCCCGCCCCAATCGCCGCAGAAGCAGCCGGGCGTCGATTCAAAGACGTGCACGCCTCCACCGGGCAAGAAGGCGCGTTCCTACGCGCTCATGATCGACGCTGGCTCGACGGGATCGAGGTTGCACTTGTACACGTTCTCGCACTGCGACCCGTCGCCCGACGCGCTGCCCAAGCTCGAGGACGAGGGCTTCTTTACGACCAAGCCCGGACTTTCGTCGTACGCCGGCAAGCCGCAGGAGGCGGCAGAGAGCCTGAGGGGACTGATGCAGCATGCGTTGGATGGAGTGCCTGTCTCGGAGAGGAGCTGCACGCCCGTGGCGGTCAAGGCGACGGCTGGATTGAGGTTGCTGGGAGAGAAGGAGAGCACGGCGATCCTCAACGCGGTCGAGAACTGGTTGGTGGACGAGTTCCCGTTCAGCTTGGTTGAGGATGGCGTGGTGGTCATGGATGGAAAGGACGAGGGTGCGTCGGTCTCCTTTTCGGACGATTCGGCGTCGTACTAGGTTGGTAGGAGCGGGAAGCTGATCGCGTCTCTCCATTGCCAGGCGTGTACGCGTGGATTACCATCAACTTCGTGAGAAACCTCTCAGTGTCTTCATTGGTTGCCCACGGCTGATTGAAATTTCCTCAGCTTCTCGGCTTGATCGGACCCGAGAACGCGGACCCATCCTCCTCAGCCGCCATCATGGACCTCGGCGGTGCCTCGACTCAGATCGTCTTCGAGCCCACCTTCGACCCCTCCTCCGAAACTCAACTCGCAAAGGGCGACCACGTCTACGACCTCGACTTCGCCGGCTCCCCTCACGTCCTCTACCAGCACTCCCACCTCGGCTACGGTCTCATGCAAGCCCGCCGAGCGGTGCACAACCTCGTCGCATTCTCCTACGTCTGGCAGTCAGCACCGAAGGGCAAATCGGTCGTTTGGGAGGACCTCTCGGTGAAGGACAAGATCCCGAACCCGTGCATGTTCAAGGGCGAGACCAAGCAGGTCGAGCTTGACCCGCCTGGAAGATCGAAGGTCAAGGTGACGATGATTGGCACGGGCGCTGGGTTCGAGGCGTGCAGGAGGATTGTGGATGTGATGATTGCCAAGGATGCGGCGTGTGAGGTACCGCCTTGTGCGTTCGCTGGTGTTTACCAGCCCGCGCTTGGAGAGGTGTTTAGTGCCGGAAAGGTCTGGGCGTACGTGGCGGTTTCGCTGGGTTCGAGTTCAAAAGAGAGGTTACTGATGTGTGTTCTTTCACATTCAACAGCCTCTCCTACTTCTATGACCGAATTGCCCCTCTCGGCCTCGCCTCACCCTTCTCCATCTCCGCCCTCCGCAAGCTCACCCAGGACGTCTGCGCTGGCCGCAACTCTCCTACGTGGTCGAGGTTCAAGGGCAGCAAGGAGGCGATGGAGGAGCTCTCCGACAGACCAGAGTACTGCCTCGATCTGACGTTCATGTATTCGCTGTTGAGTCTCGGATACGAGTTGGAGGATGAGAGGGAGGTGTGGATGGGCAAGAAGGTTGGAGACGTGGAGCTTGGATGGTCGGTCTCTTCTCCCCCAACGCTTACAGGGAAGCTTTGCTGATCGTGACGTTATCCAACAGGGCACTCGGTGCGGCGATCGCGATGATCGATGGACATTTGTCGTGCAGGGCCGAGGTCGAATAAACGTTGTTTCGTTCTTTCTCTTAGACCGTCTGAGGCTATCCGATAGTGGTGAGATGTAGACCGCTGGAAGGAGCCGAGGACAAGATACCACTCTCTGGACCCTGTAATGTGCGATACAAAATCCTTTCTTTTCCACATCCATCGTTTCCATCCTCGTGAGCAGTAATCTTACGCCTCCAACGCCTGCTTGACGGTGTCGACGACGGTTTTCTCCAACGAGATGTACTCGCCCAGCCCAAGGCCAGATGCTTCCAGCGCTGGCTTCGAGTCGATGTTGTAGTAGCCGTCCTGGTATGTGAAAAGAAAGATCGTCTATATCTTGCTTGGTTGTGAAGAAGGACGCGAGAGACGAACGAGGGGAAGCTGCTTCTCGCTGGAAGGCGACAGTTGCGGGAAGTTGGCTCGCACCACATCCGCAATCTGTGAGATCGGCTAATCAGCTTGATCCACTAGAGCGTGAGTCCTGAGACCCAGACTGACCGTTTCAAAAGTCGCCTTGTTGGCACTGACGATCCATCGACCCGACGCTCCCCGGTCCAAAGCGTTGACGTGGGCTTTCGCGACGTCGCGTACGTCAACCCAGTTGGGATAGTCGAGTGCTGGTAGAGTGTAGTCTTTGGCGGTGTTGATGAGGAGTTGCTGGCTCCAGCTGAGCTTGGCTCCGGGCAAGCACACGGGCCCGCCGATGTAGGTGGGAAGGATGGTCGCTAGGCTGAAGGAGGGGGAGTTGGTTTTCTTGAAGTCCTGTTGGAAATACGAAGCAATGAGACTGTGGTCAGTCCTGATTCTTACAGTAGGGATCTGGGAAGGGCCCAATCGAGGGGGAACGCACCCAAACAGCTTCCTCAGCGAGGACCTTGCTGGCGCAGTAAGTGATGTAATCCTTCCACTCGGCCGGATACTGATCGAGATCAAAATTCGGGTCTCCAGCTTTCTCATAGGTGATTGCAAACCACTCGTCCTGTTCACACGCGTCGACACGTCAGCGCACCTCTACGAAAGCTCAGTGAGACGATGACGCACCGAAGTGTAGGTGTGTCCTGGCCTCCAGCCTTTCGTAGGATCGAAGACGGTACCGAAAGAAGAAGTAGTGACGACGCTCTTGACGGTGTCGGTTTTCGCGGCGGACTTGACGAGCCCGAGAGTTCCTTGGATGGCGGGGTCGAGAAGTTCCTTCTTGATGTCCTTCGCACCAATGACCAGAGGAGATGCGACGTGACTTTTACGCCAGATAATCAGTAGCTCAAGAAAGTCTGAATAGGACAAATGAGCAACATAAGACATACGCGACATGCGTGACGCTTTTCATCGCCTCGTCAAAAGCTCCCTCCTGAAGGATGTCGGAGATAAGAACAACTTCAAGTCTCTCGTTCTTGAAGTGCTTTCTAAGCTCATCTGCGGAACCACCGGAACGAACGGTAGTCCTGACTTTCGGTCGGGCGGGGTGCGCCAAGAGCTGATCGACGACGTGCTGACCGACGTGGCCGTTGCCGCCAGTGACTAGGACAAGGGATTGAGAGTCGAGCATGTTTGGAAGAGTGAAAACTTGAGAACAGGTGGGGACAGGGAAGGGGGAAGGTCCAGAGGGTGGGCAGGAAGGAAGGTGTGGTGTGGAGGAAGCCAACAGGAGCATAGTGGAGGAAGCTCGATGTGGAGGCAGCATATGCGGTTGACGTGTTTGTCTGGCTCTCGACCGGCTGTTCTTCTCACATGCTGCCTGATTGATTGAAGATGATGCATTTCTTCGCGTGTAGATTTCATGAGCTTCTGTGGGACGTAAGAAAGGAAAATTGTCAGCTCGTCCCCGCAGCCCTTTTCGCTGGGAAACGTACGTACATTTATTCGTGCACATGGCATTGAGGGTTCGAAGATGAGCTATTGCCGCACATTCTTTCTTATGTGACCCTTCTTTCCAGTCTATAACAGAGCCAGCGAATCAGCTTTCGAATCATCATCAGACGAGAATCACCACGTGTACCTTTTATTTGACATTCCTGGTGAGATGGAAAATCAGTTTCGAATCGGTACAGCGAGAGAAGATTACGCACTGTAGTACAGTAATGTGTGAAGCACGTTCCACAATGCAACATCTTTCCTGTTTCTCCACACGCCTGGCAGCCAGGTTTCTCCTTCTTCAGTCTCTCGTTCAGGGTTCGGAGCTCCCCCAAAGAGCATTTCAAGATCTGCCCGACAAAGCCAGGTTAGCTCGCTTTGGTCACAAAGGTACGAAGGAACCAAGAACCCACCTTGATGCCGTCCAAATCCAACGAATCGACAACCAGGTTCCACTCCCCAATCGACCCCATCGACAGGCTCGGACACCGCAGGCTCAACAGTGTCCCCACCTTCATAGCCCTAAACTTATCCGCCTTCTTTCCCTTTGGTTCCCGATCGCTCCTATACTCCCAGCTATCCACGAAGCTGAACGGCATGTCCTCGCCATCCGTGTCTTCAAGCTTGTAGCTCATCCCCGGACCATCGTGCGCCGTGATGGTGCCGAGCAGAGCCCAGCCGCGCGGATTGTAGGTATGGGATGTTGGGCTTGGGAGGGTGCGGAAAGTGCGAAGTTGAGGAGAGGTGAGGGAGAGGGTGTGAGGAGGGAGCGGGGTCGCGAGGGGTGGGTAGGAGCGCGAAAGCGGGTATTGGTGAAGGAAGAGGGAGGGAGATTGAGGACCGTCGTCGCTGTTGATGGAATTTATATATGCTTTGTCGTATCTACAGGAAAACGATGGTGTCAGCACGTGACACGGATATCTAAGTGCGATGGGCAGGGAGGGAAAAACGGACGACAGATGGCGCTCCCACAAACCCACTAAGCGGAAGAGTCGCTGTGTCCAATCGAGGCAGATCTCACACTCTACATCACTGTGCAGCTTGCATTCGTACTGGTCGTCGCCGTCCTCGTCAAAGTCGGCCGACTTGCGTACTAAGTCGGCGACTTGGAGGATCGGCCGTCGTGTCGGCTGGCAATGGCGGACGCAAAGGTAGCAATCATCAGCTCAGCCTGAACCTCTAATTGATGTATGATTGAATGGACTCACACTCAGCTTGTCCTCCAGCACGAGCTCCCGCTCCTCCCTTGGCCAGCTCTCGAGAAAGACTTCGATCTCGGTGTCGTTGTTCGTCCCGCGATAGTCGACCGAGCAGACGTCGCACCTCTCCTTCAAGTGCTTCTCGCAGAACAGCCACTCTCCGACTGTGGCCGTGCCCGGGTACATCGTGCTCCTTGTCCTTCACTCCAGGATCGAAGCTTTCGAAGGAACGCGTCGCCAGAAGGTTGTAGAAGGGTCGGAGTCGATGGAGCGAGAGCAGAATGCAGAGCTGGGTATAGTGAGAGTTATGCGAGGTGTGTTGAGTTTTCAAAGGTAGAGTAGGAGCGAGAGACGCGCCCGACAGGGGAGGTCTAAGACTCCTGCGAAGTCCGAGGAGGTCGACAGTTGGCCACGCACGGCGTTTCTTTTGATGCCGCGTCGGTGATGGAACATCTTGGCTAGCAGAAGTGGAGCTCTAGATATTATCTGGTCTTTATCAAATTCGCCATCCTCAATTTATTCGGAGCATGATAGCTCACCACGTCAGCCAGCTCTCCAGGGCGCTCAAGTTTCCCTCATCCAAGATCAGAGGCACGAATCGATATTACAACAGTTCGACTTTCGTTTTATACTTTTTCTCCCCCCGCCGCTGGGCTCCCATCAACGGTATCAGTAGAAGAGATCGACGCCTTGCCAGACTCCTCGTTCGACGACGCCGCTTCGTGGTCGCGGATCTCTGCGTCGGCCGCTTCCTGTCGCTTCTGACGACGAGCGAACCACATGACCATCATGGTGTATAAGACTAAGAGCGTGTTGAGTCCGATGATCCAGGAGAGACCTGCGCGAGCAGAGTGGTTAGCGATCAAGAACACGATACGTGGGGATTGTGGTCAGGGCGCACCTTTGCGGGCTTTCGGGAAGTCTGTAGTTTTCCAAACGAAGTTGGGAGCCACAGCTTGAACCTAGGAAAGCGGTAGCTATACGTTAGCTTGGCTCCTTTGCAGCTGGAAGGTGAGGCCAGAACGCACCACGTAGGCTAAGTCATTGCCCATCGCAATCAGCAGCGCGCGTTTCTCGTTGTCCCCAGACGTAAGCTCCGCGATCCACGCGAAAATCAACGGCCCACACCCGTTACCGGCCAAACAGAGGTAGTATCTAACACAGATCGCCATGAGCCACCGCCCTACCATAGGCCGGAAAGGAAGAGGTCTTACAACGCAAAGTGGGCAGCATCGTGTCCGTACAGAGGTAAATCAATGAGAGCAGCAGCAATGGCTAAACTGAAGATTGCTCCGCCGATGATGAATGGCCAGCGGCGGGCTTTTGCTGGCCCGTCGGATAACCATGCAAAGATGAGGCTGCAAACGACGAAGATGGCGGAGGTTGGAAGGGGCAAGAGTTGGATCTTGAGATCCGGAAGGGGTGATTAGTAGGATAGCAAGAGAGAAGAGAGTTGGTGCTCCATACCTGGGACACTGAGTAGCTCTTGCCGGGGACTGGAGCGGGTGATGCGTTGAAACTCTTCAACCAATACTGCATTGGAGACTGCATATAGGCGTTGTTCCAAATGACATAGAGTATCGCTGTTCGATAACCGTCAGTTCGCCACGTGTCTATCACTGGAGAAGAAGAAACGCGCTTACGCAGAACGTAGATGTGCCACGTCGTGAACAGGCTCTTCACCCTTGACTAGAAGCAGATCTACGTGAGTCCAGCTGTATAGACGTACTGTGGGGTGAACATCAAGCCTACCTTGGTCCACGGGCGCGCCTCTTGCCTCCCAAACGAACGCATGCGAGCCCTTGCGAGCTCGATCTCGGACGAGTTGAGGAGGAAGCTCGGCTTGGCAGCCCAAGGAAGGTTGGGAAGGAATACGAGTCCGAGGATCGCGATAGGGACACTGATGATTCCATCGATGATGAAAAGCTGTGAGAAGGAGGACAACGCGTAAGTCGTGAGCTGTTGGACATGGACTGAGAAAAAAGGACTGACCCAGCGCCATCCAGCGAGACCGCCTACGCCCGAGAGGTTGTTGTATGCTGCAGTCTGGAGGAACCCGGAGAACTGGAGAAGCAGGTCAGCTCCGGGGACCTATGTGGCGTTGCGAGACGCAAATGCACCATTTGTCCAAGCGTTCCCGCACACCAGAAGATACTGTTTCGCTTAGAAAGCTCTCGGTCGCTGTAGAAGCAGCCGAGGATGTACACCATGCCAGGGTAGAAGCCGGATCTGGAGCGCAATGTGTCAGCGCCAGCCTTCGCGAACGGATGACTGGTCCACTCACTCGAAAAGTCCCACGAGGAAGCGAGTGACATAGAGGGTCTTGTACGACTTGACGGCGTACGACATCAACGTGGAGAGACCCCATCCAAACTCGAGCTGAACGGCCAGGTGTCAGACGCGGCGGCTCTGACGACGCGGGGCGGCCTTTGATGGGAAATTCTAGGCTCGGAAGAGACTCACGAAGGGGATCACGTAACGTGGCGAGATCCTGGTGAGGGCGAGATTGACCTGTCATCGTCGGTGGGAGAGTTTGTGAGTACTGGTGGAAGCTCAAAGGAAAAAGAAGGGCGTACAGGCACTTGTCCCACGACCTGTCATCGTCGGTGTGAGAGATTGTGAGTATACTGGCGGAAGCTCAAAGGAAGAGAGTAGGGCCTACATATCCGACAGTCCAGATAGAAGTTGAGGTTACAAGCTGGTTAGATGTCATCGCCAAGTCCTCCTCCATTCCGGCGAAGAACGCTGATTGGACGTTGGTCTGCGACGTGGCCCACCGATCAGCACCCGAACCGTGTCTCTTTCGACTCCTTCCCAAATGGAGGGAAGAATGACCTGATCGAGATTTTTGATAAAATATCCGAGGCTCCCAAAGATCAAGAGCGTCGCATCGAGTTTGAACAGCAAGCGGCGTTCCTGGCTCGACAAGTCGCTCGTGTCCCAGATGTAGCCGAGCCACGACTGCTTCTGCTTGCTCTGGTCGACGACGGTGACCTGGACGTTGGCGTCGTCGTCGAGAGCGCTTTTGTGTTGCCCATCGACGACTTTTTCGTTGGTGACGGGCTTGTCGGCCGTGAAGCGTCCCATCGTGAGCTCGCGCTGAGTGGTCGCAGGTGCTTGACGGATGCGAGGAGGAGAGACGAGGGAGGGTAGCTCAAAACGGGGCGAGAAAGATGTGGAAGGAGCAGAAAAGCAAACTCCAGCCAGCTTGGGGAGGTGGGAGGACCGACACCCCGAGCGACAGCGACGTGTGGTAAGAATAGTCACAGCCCAGCAAGGTGTGCTCGAGCGTGCGTTGACGCAAGACGACGCGCAGGGGTACAATACGAACAGAATTTGATGCTAACTACCACTATTACCAAGCAGAACTCATTCGCTATTCCCTTTTCCCTGAGCGCTCGCGTAAATGGCGTGGGCACGCCAGAATTCGTGGTTCGCGAGCGGGATTGCGCAAGACGGGGAGGGCGAAGGCGCGAGAACGGCAGCGGGCGACGTGATGGTGTGGTACACGTCGAAGTGTGGTCTGGTTGGGTGGACAAGCTGTACGTGAAGCGTGCTAAACGAAGCAACCAAGCAGGTAGGACTGGGAGAGAAGGTAATCGCTGCGGGCGGGTCCATCGAATGGTGGTCTCGACCGAAGGTGACACGTGGCGGGTGGTGCTTGTCTAGGTCACCAATGAAGCAACCTTCGAAGTTCAATAGATAGCAACAATGCTCCTGCTAGCTTACCTCGTGGTGGAAGCCCTATAAACCTCGGGTGTGTTCGTCAAGGATTCAACAAAGCCGCCCGAGGTGTGCCGAGTGCAGCCATCCTTCTTTCGTCAATACCGATGGGAACCAGTGTTCGCTAAAAACAGTTACCGGGAATATGAGCCTATAGAAATGAGGGCACTTCTCCTTGACTAGGTGCTCCGACCACGACAGCGAACACGAAAACCGGGAAAGACGCCAAGCAGCGACTGGATGGGCGGCGCCGAAAACCGTACGAAGATGACAGAAAGAGGGAGAAAGGGGGAAGGCTCTCTGGATGAAAGCATCAAAAGTGAAGCACGACATATGGCAGCCCGGTGACCTGTGTAAGGCGTCTGTCCAGAGGCGAGGAGCCAAGACCTCGTTCCGGCGGAAAATGGCGCACGTGACGTGCTGGGTCTCAGAGCTGCCAAAACATTGCAGGCGATGCAGACACAATCTTTTCTGAGCTTTTTCACTGAACAAAGTGCTTTTAATGGTCAAAAACGTTCACATCCGCTCCCCGAGCCGCTTCAAAAGTCCGCAATGCAGGGAGCCACGTGTTGGGCGCGAAGGAGGAGGCGGTGCCCGTGAAGTAGCTTTTGCTATACCAAACAACTTCTTCATTCACATCCGGTTCTTGCATCCTTGAGGTTTGTTTCTTGTGTTGAGGGGTTCATCGTGCGCTACTCATCAGTGCCTGTGCTAACGATGTGTCGATGCCCGCGCGAGTTTCTCTGTATAATTAGCCATCTGGACAGTTTTCCAGAGTCTTCCACCCTTTCAACGAAGGCTTCCGAGATCGGCAAGCTCAGCGAACTTCTTTTTCTGGCGGGTGTGCTCCCGTAAAGACAATTTTACCGCCTTTTGCGTTCCCGCGTGCACTGCTTCCTATTCAGGGACACGGTGGCGCTCGACGGGAAGCAATCACAACATGCTGGCCCTGTCGCTTCCCGTCGCCCTCAACTTTTCACCATTCACCATTCATCCCCTCTCTTCCGCCTCTCTGCAGCGTCTCTTCGATCCTTTACGATGCCGACACGGGGACTCTACGTCCTCTTTGGAGTGCTCAGCTGGTCCACGTGGCTCGTCAGCGCCCAGTCGTGCGCGAACGGGATTGCGCCCACGCTGCAAGACGGCGCGTATTACTGCTGCTCACCAAGCCCAGTCGTTCCCATCGACAACACAAACACGGCCACCGGCGCCGATTCCTGCTCCACTGTCGTTGTCAGCGACACGAACTCGATCTACCAATGCACCTGTGCGTTTCCCTGAGATGTCGGCCACAAAAAACAGGATCACTCCACTCCGACGCGCTTTACAGATGCAACCAACACTGGTCTCAACTCACGCACATACCAATTTCCAACCTCTGTGACTTCCCTCACGCTCGAAGTCGCCGGCGACAACGGAGGCACGCAGAACGGTCCCAACACCACCCCGGGCTTGACGCAGATCGTCACGGGCGCCCTTTCGGACTTCAGTCTCTTTACGAATGGGTTGGCCTACATCTTCGTAAGTCGCCTTTACTCTTGAGGCTAAGAAATCGAATTGATTGAGCGTTGGTCCATAGGTGGGTGCCGCGGGGGTGGAGCTCCAGGGCTTCAGACCGTGGGTTCGGGAGGAGGGTTCAGCTCGTTTGGGTTCAACTCAGCCTACGCGACAACAGACGACGCTGTTCAAGGACCTGAAGACGGGCGTATGATTGTTGCTGTGAGTCGAGTCGTGTTTGTATTGCCATTGACTCGTCATCTGACTTGAGACTCATTCAAGGGCGGCGGTGGAAGCGCGGGGGTAAGCACAGTCCGGCTCAGGCGCGGATCAAAAACATTCACTGAGCTACTTTTGGGACCCAGTACGATGGTAGTGGCGGAGATGCCGGAAACCCTGCTGGAGCTGATGGCGTGAACGGCTTCATCGCTTCCGACCCGGACTATGGCGAGGGAGGCACACAAACTCAGGGTGGTGTGGGTCACTCTGGGTACGAAGAGGGAGTCCAAGCTGGGAATGGTATGCTCTCACAAATGAAATCGTACGGTGAGTCGTGACTAACGGGAATATATCAGGTATTGGAGCTCTCGGTGGACACCCGACCGGCGGTGAGTAGTTTCGCATACAGAAGGCACGCAGCAAGGGCACTGGCTAAAGGATTACTACATAGATGGTTATTACGAGGACTATGGAGTGGGTGGCGGAGGAGGATATCGTGGCGGCGGATCAGGAGGGTAAGAGATCACTTTCTTGAGTACACGTGTTTTTTCTAACGGCCAACCCCCGAACAGCTTTCGTCAGGGTGGCGGCGGGGGAGGAAGCTCTTTGGTAAAATTTAGAGCTTAATTTATCTCACTGGCTGTTCTTACATCAAGTGCGCCGTTCCCAGGTCCCCACTTGGGCCTCAGCAGCTCAAGGCACGGCGTCAACGACCGCTCACGTCGTGGTCTCTTACGGTTGGTCATTCCACAACGAGGAGCTAATATTGAGAGCAAGAGCTAACTTGGGCCCTTTCTAGCTCTTGAACAAGAAGTGTGCACACTCGCTCTGACGGGCTCCGGAGTTCCCGCACGCAAAAGGAATCTGGAAGCCAAGAGGAGAGGCTAGCTCTACCTGGAGGTGAGTAGTCTGTTGCAACTCAAGTTTGATCCGTTGCTAACGGGTCTTTGGCCTCAGAACAACCCAGCCTGCCCCTCCTCCCAGCGGGCGTGTCCTCTGCCCTCCGGAAACTTCGAGGTGCGGCAGACCCTTCACTTCCCCCAAAAACTACGAGATGGAGCTGACGAGCTGCCACTCTTATTTTTCAGTGCCTCGACTATGACGAACTCACCTCTTGCGGTGGCTGCGTGAGCACCGGAACAGGCGTCGATTGTCTCGAACTGCCCGGCGTCAACGGAGTCAGCTGCATCGAAGGCAAATGTGTTGCTCGTAAGATTCTTCTTCCAACCTCTAGCTACCTTAATAGGTTCAACCTAAATCAATTACTTTGTTGCACAGACTCCTGCTCATCGGGGTATTCCCGACGAGGGTCCAACTGTCTCGCCTTGCGTCGTCGGTGATCCTTTGAGCACCTGGCTTTCCATACATAGAGCTTTCTCAATTAACGGGATTTGTGGTTGTCCGGTACTTGGAAGTGAAAGGTTGTTTAGTCCCGGCCGTGGAATGAAGACCTGGTCAGACGCAGCGTCAACGTGGCTGGGGCAGTGCGCGCCCAACAGCTTGAGTAGTCGCAACTAGCTGCTGTTGTGTTGCCCTACCAGCTAGTTTCCCATTGCAGCAACAGTTGATCCTCGCTAAACAACGTCGCCGCTGTATGCATTGCCTCTCGCACCAAGCTTCTGCCTTCGAAAACCGCCGAGGCTTCGGCTACTCTGTACCTTGCAGTGGAAACAACCATACTGTACCCATTACAAGAGTGTGCGCCAAGAGCTACAGCCTCTTGTTGTTTCCAAAATTATCTCACCCTTACGGTTCGCCGTGGCCGGCGTTATCTGTCGAGCGTTGGCCGAAAAAGTGCGGGGTCGGCAGCGGCGAGCGGATGTCGGCACCCTCACGACGCACACGTGTTCTTCTTGCCACCGTTGCATCCATCCACCCAGGCACTTGACACCCGGGGCACAAAGAGTATCTAGACTTGATTGAGATGGTCTCGCCAGCGTTTCACGATAAGACCGGGCCAATCTCCGGCGCGACAATCGAGACCTGGGGGGCGGCTGGGGAACAGCGGCCGACCGTCCGCCGGAACAACACTCCGACGGCGGCCCAGTTGATGGAGCGATAACCTTGCTCTTTCGCCTCTACCTCAGTTCCCGCCGCGTATTTGTTGTTTTTCTCTATATTCTCCATCGCCCTCCCACCGCCGACCTCTGCACGACCAATGCCTCGAGCTCCCTCCTCGACCCAGACGGCGAGTGCCGCATCGCCAGGTCCGTCCGCCCATCGGCCGCCGGCGCGCCTTATCACTCAGCTGACCCTCGAGGGACTGGTGTTTCCACAGTGCCGACGAAAAAGATGACGGCGATCAGGAAAGGGTTTCACAGAAGCAGGAACGGGTGCCTCACCTGTCGCAAGTACCACCAAAAGTGCGACGAACAAGGCTCGCCCGACTGCCTAAAGTGCCGGCAGGGGATGCGCGAGGTGAGTCTGAGGTGGGGAACCCAACGGGAGGGTCACATGAGCTGACGATCTGTTCATTACTATTACAGTGTGTCTGGCCTGAGCATGTCGCTGCCGCCAAGCGCAACAACCCGCCGACGATGACTGTCCAGCTGCCCGTGTCGCGTCCCGGAGCCGACTGGTCGAGCTCCATGTCGGCAATTTCCATCATGCTCGATGGCACGGCCGGCGGAGACCTTACCGGCAGTGGTGTATGTAAGTATAACATTGTTCAAGAACGGTAGTTATTCAGGTGGAGGGGGTCCTTACTTTAAGCTGTTCCAGCTCCGACCCTCCTTCATTCGCCGACCGACGAAACCCTCGACCCCGCGTTCCTCGACTCCCTTCTAGGCTTCACTGCCACCAACTCTCCCCTTCTCCGCCAACCTCTCGAACCATGCGAGCTCATCTACCCAGATCCCGGCCAGCGTCGACTGGTGAGCTCTCTCGCGCACCGCCACTGTCGTGTGGTGTGGTGTGGTGTGGTGTGGTGTCGGAGGGACCGAGCGCTAACGACGATCCCGCACGTCCAGATGCGCCTGTTCGTCAGCGAAGCCGAAAAGCTTATGGTCAACGTGTCGCCCCAACCACAACACGTCACGTTCCTCGACCTCAGCAAAATCCTCTGGCACCCCGAGATGGGCCTCTCGGCCGACGCGCTCCGCCTCTCGCTCCTCGCCATCGGAAGTCTCCACGAAGCGTGGTCAGCAGGCAGGTCCGACAAAGCGGTGCTGAGCAGGATGCTCGGGGTCGCAAGGAACATGGGTGATGCGGCCGCTGCTTGTTTGACGACGTCGATGACCCTTGCGGAGGCGGGTGTTGGGAAAGCGGGGTTGGACGAGACGGCGTTCCACGCTGCTGCTATGCTCAGTGTGTGTCAGGTCTTGTCGGGAGTGAACGGGACGAGGAAGCCTTTCGATATGGCGTTCAGGCTCGTCGATAGGTGGGGCGGAGCGGACAAGATCCTCGAGTCCGTCAAGCACTCGGACAAGACGGGCTCGATCCGCAAGGTGCTCGAGTTTATTGCTGTGATCGACGTTTTGGGTGCATTTCACATCCCCTTTGCTGAGATGTTTAAGCGCTGACACCTCTTCTTTAGACTCGCTGGGGTCCGCACGCCGACCCAAGTTCCTTACTTCGCCTGGGGAGGCGTCCTGGTGGTACGTGGTGGAGAGTCCGATCGAGCAAACAAACAAGTACTCACCCTCTTCAAATTTACAGGCCTCGCTCGGCTAGCCCTAGGACTTACTGCGAGCTCGACACCGTTGAGACGACTTTCGGAGTTTCGCGTTTCGCTTGGAGATTGTTCGCTCGGGTGAGTCAGCTCTAGGGACACCGACTCGCGTTGGGGGTTGAAGCTGATGATGATCATTTCAAAAGGTCGTCGATCTCGTAGCCCAAGTGAAAACTGGCTCACTTCAGCCACAATACGCTAGCATCACTCCTGCCGAGGAGGACTTCACGACCGCGCTCCTCGGAATGAACCCGGCCACAGCGGGCGACTTGTGGACGTACGACAGCATCTCTCAGGCTGGTCTGCTCGAGCTAGAGCTCGATTCGTGGGACCAGAGCGAGGATGCCAAGGCTGCTCTGCCTCGTGCCCGCCATGGTAACAAGTGAGTGCCTCCACGTGGTTCGGTCTTGCGCGGTTGCTGATGGGACGCTTTTTTTTTGTAGTGTCTACGTCGAAACTGCGAGGCTTTTACTCGCTCGCTATGTGCGGAAGCTGCCGAGGACGGATGCGGGTGTTCAGAAGACCACGGCGGCGATCTTGTCGCTGTTGTGGGACTGCCACTCGCGCTTCGGCGGCGTGCTCTAGTGAGTGCTTTCCCGCCGGTTCCTCTCGGTGGAAGTGGTTTTAATCTGAGTTTCCGTAGCTTCATGTGGCCTCTGCTTCTGGCTGGTGCCCAGGCTGATGGCGAACTGCGAGCGACGACCCTCAAGATTCTCGAAGCATTCAGGTGAGCAGACACTCTCCAGAAAGCATGAGAGCTCAGTTGACTGACGCCGTGTCCCTGACAGTGCTACATATATGTTTGACTGCTCTGCCTCCGTCCTGGTTCTCCACCAAGTCTGGGCGCAGATGGACGGCGGGTCGGAGGACGTCGATGTCCAGGTGGTGGTCCGGGAGTTGGGATACCAGTTCCTGTGATCGCGTGGTGGTGCTCCTTCCTATACATAGCTTTTAGTTGTCTGTGCTTTTGGTTGTAGGTATATAACTTGTTGAGCTCCAAATGAATATCATCACATGCCCCAAGGAAAAGATGACACCGGATTACAAGCCCAAAGCCGACAAGATCGCCTCCGCCATCACGAGCCCGTCGTGCGGCTTCTCCGAGTTCTCCCTGCCCCATTTCGCAAGCTCAGGTGTGAAGAGACCCGATTCTTCCCGTGGCCTGTTTGTCAGAGGATTAGCGTGTACCTCTTGACGTACGAACAGGAACGGCCACGCACTCGATGAGCATCTTTACGATGTCCTCTGTGAACTCGGGGTGGAACTGGCTGGTAAGGATGCGGACGGAGCTGGGAGTTGGGTGGTTGGGCGCAGTGGTGTATGTTGGAGCAGCTGAAGAGTAGAGCTTGACGAAGCCTTGGCATGGGGTTGCAGGCGAACCGCCGAGGTTGATGCAGTCGGCTGGGACAACGGACACGTGGTCGCGGTGGACTTCTTGCATGGACTGTGTCCCCAAAAAAGCGGACCTCGGGTCAGTGGATGGCATTTAAGTCAGGTGAACTTGCTCACCAAAGTCGGGGACGCTGTCTCCAAGTACGTCTTGCCGGCTTCACTAAGCGTGATGTCTGTCGTACCGATCTCCCACCCACCCTGGTTGAGCTCCACCTTGCCCCCAAGCGCCCTCCCTAAAATTTGATGACCAAAGCAGATCCCGAACACACGTAACCGCGGTGCCTCAACTTCCAGGCGAGCGAGATAGTCGGACAATCGCGTAATCCAGGCGTCCTCGTCGTAAGCCGAAGCGACTGTCGCACGGGCCGCGAGTTCAGCGAGCGAGATCGAAGCTGTTGAGGAAGGGTGGCTTACCAGAGCCAGTGAGGACCAGTCCATCAAACTTGGCCAACTCCTTCATTGGTGGAAGCGTTCCGTTCACGACGTCGAAGAAGGTCGGCCGCAAGATGGCGTCGGAAGACTTTGCCTTGAGACCAGCGTTCAACACTGTCAATGTCATCTCGCCATAGCTGCCGTACTTTTGGTTAATGTCGTCTGCCTGTAGCACAAGAAAATCAGCTCCGCCTCCCTCCAACAGCAAACAAAGGCCCCCAGCGGCTCAATGTCCGACGCGTCCGCCGCTCCGAACTGGTGTCTGCTGGACAATCAAAAACGCACTGGTGTATCATTGTTGAACACCGCCAGCAGGACCTCCCGATGTGCCATGACTCCCACCATGATGCTGTTGGTCTCGTTGAATCAAAGGTGGGACGCACCCAAGCAATTTCGAGCTTCACGCGTCGCGAGCAGAGCCGCACAGGCTACGCGGCGGGTACTCGTCCGCCGACCCTTTTCCCGCGTCTGGCTCGCCGCCATGGCTCTCTCTTTCTCCATCTCACTCTTTGACTTTCTTTGCTATTCACCCAACGTTGGTCATGACGATCTCTACTGCTACGACTGGAGCTCCCTCGACGCTCGCGGAGGTGACCAAGCTGCTGGCGAACGACACGAAAGTGAAGGTTGCGGGTAAGTCTGGGCCTGGTGGTAGAGCAAAGCATGAGCTGAGTGTGACCGGCTATTCATTCCTCAGGTGTTGATGGTCAGCGTCTCTCGTAGTTGATATCTGATGAAGGTAGGGCGGACGGAGCTGATTGTTTACGTTGTCTCACGTCGCGTGCAGCCGATGGCGTTCTCCGAGGCAAGCTGATGTCGAAGGAGAAGTTCCTCAGTGCTGTGAAGGGTAATGTAAGCTGCCTTCCCCATGATCATTGCACCAAGGCCAGCGTAGAAAGGAGAATGGCTTTTGGTGGAGCTAGGACGGAGGCGCCGGGCGGCTCTTTACAGTGGCGTAGGTCCGAGAGCTGACCATCGTTATTTGATATCAAAGGGGTTCGGATTCTCGTCGACTCTGTTTGGATGGGATCAGGTACGTTACCTTTCATCTTCCTTCAGAGCCAGAAGCTGATTCCATGCCACTCACAGCACGATTGTGGGTGTTCCTCGCCACGAAGGTCGGAGCCGAGGCTGTGCTAAACGTTCTGACCTTGACAGTAAACTACTCTCCTGAGCTTTTGGTGTACGTATTACTCTCAGCAGTCGGATTCATTCAGTTGACCCACTTTTCCCTACAGCTCGAACAAGGAGAACGGCTTCCGCGACATCGAGGCCCGGATCGACCTCTCGACCTACCGCCGCATCCCTTGGGAGGACAACGCAGCTTTCTTCTTGCTCACTTTCTGGGATCCTCTCACGAACGAGCCTCTCGCCGCTTGTCCTCGTGCTGTTCTTGCGAATGCGTTGGCGCCGGCAAAGGAGCGTGGATGGCAGGGAATGTCGGGTATCGAGCTTGAGGTTCGTTCCTTCGGCTTGTGTGCTTTCAACAGAGTGACGTTTTGACGAGCCTTTTCAATCTTCAGTACTTCCATGTCAGAGAAACACCCATCACGGCCGAGTCGAAGGGCTGGACCGGGCTCGATGTTCTCAGTAAGTTGCCGCTGACGGTGACGTGTCAAGGATCGCTGCTGATATCAAGTGACAGCTCCTGGATCTCACTGCTACTCTATCATCCGACCAACGCTCAACAAAGAGTACTTCAATGCTCTGTACGACGAGTCGCTCAAGTTCGGCGTCAACATCGAGGGCCACCGTGAGTTTCTCCGTTGTATAGCTGCAGCCGAATGGAGAGAGTTGATCAGCTTTGCCATCAGACACGGAAGCGGGACCTGGTGTATTTGAGACTGCGCTGGCTTACTGCCCGGCTGAACGGATGGCAGACAACACGAGTTTGTTCAAGCTCGTCGCGAAGAGCATCGGCATGAACTTTGGCATCCTTCCTACTTTCATGGCTAAGCCGTGAGTCCTTTGTCACTCTTCCACAACTTCCCTTACTCACCTTGTTTGCGTTTGATCTTCAGATACGCCGATCAAGCTGGAACTTCCGGGTTCGTGCTCTTTCGCTGAAGCTCACGAAGGCTTGGACTGACGAATAGCCGCACAGCCACATCCACACCTCCCTCCGTGATGCTAAGGGACGCAACATTTTCGCCGTCTCGGAAGCGGAGGAGGCAGCTGGTGGGAGGGCGAACGCTGCCAACAAGGACGTCAAGTACGTCCTCACAGAGTCGACAACGCTGTGAGACCGCTGCTGACACGTGGTGCGCGGACGTGCAGGTATATCTCGCAGGAGGCTGAGTGGTTCTTGGCTGGTATCTTGGAGGGCCTTCCGGATGGTGAGTCCGTTGTTTTTCTCTGTGAGATTCACGACTGACACCCATCTTCGTGCGTAGTGATGCCAATGTTGGCGCCCAACGTCAACAGCTACAAACGACTCGCGGCCGGAGAGGTAAGAGTCTAGCCACGTCACGCGCCAGTCTATCATCTCACCATGTTCATCGTGATTTCTACAGCACTACTACGCCCCCAACCTCGCCTCATATGGCTACGACTCTCGGGTCGACGCCATCCGAGTCATCTCCCCTCCATGCGTCCCCGCCTCCGCAACCCGCTTCGAGATCCGCGTCCCCGGCGCCGACCTGAACCCTTACTACGCCATGGCAGCAATCTACGCTCTCGGAATGGATGGCATCAAGCGCCAAGCTGTCCTTAGCACCAAGCCTGGTCGTGCGGGCGCTCCGAAGCTCGCGAGAAATCTGTTGGACGCGACGAGGGAGATGATGAAGCCTGAGAGTGCGGCGAGGAGGGTGATTGGGGATTTCTTTGTGGATCACTTTGGAGGCACGAGGATCCATGAGATTGATCTGTGGCAGGCGGCCGTGTCGGATTGGGAGAGTAAGTACAACACTCTGGGTCGTGCAAGTGAAGGGAAGGAAGGAGCTAACGTGCTTGCTCTCACAGGTCGTCGTTACTTTGAGCTCGCATAGAGCCGTTCTTCTCAGATTGTATATATGCAGAACCGAGTATATTTCGCTCGCTTACAGGGTTGCCTGTGTTGCCGAAGCATTAGCGTGAACGGATTGAAATTGGCAGCTTCCACCTTGGACAATTCAACACAGATTCTTAAGACCCTCACACAAGACAGGAGAGACGAGAATCGTAGATTGAGACCTCTAGTCTGAGCAGAACGGTGACTAGAGAGGGTTTTCACACGTGTGCAAGCCCTCAACGAGTTGGGAGCTTTGCCCTTGCTGTGTGTTGCACGTGAAGTAGCACTCTCCAAAAACGCTATCATCATCGAAGTCCCGCCAACATTGGTCAGGCAAGCAACTCTCTCGACGCAGAAAGCGAGCAACGCACCAAGAAAGGAAGGGCGTCGAATATTGGCCGCCGTCCGAGTACGTGTAGTCAATGCATCTGAGTGCAGGCGCACCCCACATGTCCAGAATCAGCTTTGTCCGAGTAGATAGACGATTGAAGGCTGGACTCACGCGTTGCCACATGAACCACAGTGGTCGGGGTTCGTCTGGGTGTCGTAGCACGTCGCTGCGTCGGTGCCTGTCGCCGCGCAATAGGTCGTGCTGATGTTGATTGTTCGTTGATGAGAAGCCATTCCATGCATCTCGACGGAGTAAGGCTCCGGCAGAAGGAAAATAGAATCACGTACCATCCAGTCCCTGTAGCACATCTAGCGGAAGGCAGAGGCGCACTACACACCACGCGGGAGAACGAGACCGTCAGCTGCCGATCCGCTCAAAAGGCGAGCCAGACTCACCTTCCAGTCTCGGGACACGTCGCCGCTGACCTCCTTCCCACCCCTCTCCTCTCCTCAGCGTACGAACCAACCGTCGCCGTTCCGCGTGCCTTCACCTTCGCACTTCCTTCCATGAATGAAGGGGCGGACGCGGACGCAGACCTTCGACGGAGGTAGCGCGCGCGAATGTCGTCTGACGTGGCGCTCACGAGAGCGGAGGGGAGCAGCAGCAACAGAAGAGACGAGATGCGCATTGTTCCTAAGGGTTAAGGAGTGGTCGGAGAGAGAGAGGGGCGGGGAATTCGAAGTTCAGGTGTGAAGCGGCGGCCGAGGTGGGCACCTCGCACGGGTCCGATTGCGATCAACATTCCCCACGAGGACGTGGCGGCGAACAATGGAAGGTTCGGCCTTCGCTCAAGCAATCAAAATAGCTCTGATCTTCTACACCATAGAGGCAGCCAATCACAATGCGCATTTGATGGGACAGAAATAGGTGAGAAGAAGGAAAGGCACCGAAATGGCGTGAGGCGCTGCGAAGCCTTCGCCACGTGTGGTGAATGGACGGAATGTGCGGGGTTACAAAGCAAACCAGCGGGCGCAAGCATATATGTTGCAATTTCCTGCACCTTCTCTCAAGAAACGGCAAGCTATTTCACTTCTCACTAACCCGCTCGTCTCACTTCGACGTCTCCAACCCTTGGGTGGCGACGGCCCACACGACGCCCTGAACCAAAGCCGTCAACTCGTCGACTGAAAACGGCGTTCCCACTCTGTCGGATGGAAAAGATTACCAGTATCAGCTTCTACGTCCGAAGGAGGGAAAGGAGGGGAAGGAGCGTACGGCGGGACGTGGAGGAATTGGACAGGCGTGGCGGTGCTGGATTCAGACGAGCGGGCGACTCGTTGAGCCCAGCCGAGGGAGGCAAAGTTGATGAACTCGCAGAGATACAGACCTGCAAGGTGGATCATTGCCATGAACTTGATATCCCGCAAAAAATGGAGGAGAAAGGCGAGATTCAGCGCACCAGCATCCTCACTCGTCGTCACCTCTCCCTCTGCGACCCCCCATTTCCTCATCCACTCGACCACCTTTTTGCCTTTCACCGCCGTCCCAACCTCTTCCACCCCATCATGACCCCACTGAACGACATTATCCCACTCCTCGCCCTCATACCCTCCGCCCAACCTGCCATCCTTATCCTCCTTGCCCTCCTTCTCGTAACCGAACCTCCTGCCGCGCTGCTCGAGCTTGAGAGAGCCTGGCGAGCCAACACCGACGTGGATGATGAGGTCGTAGCTTGGTGATGCCGGAGAAGGTTGATGAAGCGTCGGAACGAGGGTCAGGACCGAGGCGTACGAGACGGGCACGAGTAGCGTCGAGAGGTGGATCGTTGGATAGTCGTCGTGCTGTGAGGTACCGACGGTTCCCGAGTCGAAAGCAGCACCATCCGTAGCTCCATCCACTCCATTGATACCGTGCGAGCTGCCACCATCGACGCCTCCCCCGACGCCGCCGTTTGTTGACGCCTTTGTCGCGTGACGTCGTGCGCGCTTGAAGGGCGCTGGTGGGCGGTCGAGCACCTTGCCCTCGAGCGGACGGATGGCCTCCCACGACGGATTGGTTTTGTATTGACGGAATGGCTGGAACCGGTGAGCTTCTGGTCAGCAAGCCCGAGGCGAGAGGGCAGAGCGAGGAGCGGCGTACGCCAAAGCCAGTGAGCAGGACGCGCAGGGGACGAGAAGGCGACGAGGGAGGCAGCGGCCGTGCTGGGATCGGGATGGGCGCCATTGGATGGTGGTCAAGTTTAGATGTAGCGAGAAGTGCGAGGTCGTGGTACAAAGATAACCTGGCAGGCTGAGGTCGGAGGCTTGGGAGTACTTGGGCGCCGTGGTCGGCCGCCAGCTTCCGCCGAGCCGCTTCGCCTCCTGCCCTCCTCTGCAGCCCTTTCTGCAAAACTTGTATCGTTATTCCTAGACGGCAACCATGCCACGGATATCTGGCATCTCGACCCGCTCGCTCTCGAGTTGGAGCTGTACCTGTCGCTCCCCGCTTCGTCCCACTCCTTCAACCGCTGCTGCACTCGCACCGGTCTACCGGTCCGCACTGCCTCGTGTTACACCCCCACAACGACGCTTCACCACCACTTCACTGGCACTCAACCTTGTTCCTATTGTCGTGTCTCGCGAGGTCTGCTCTGCTCCCCATCCTTGCGATTGCGCGCGCGTACTGACTGGTTGCCGACCGACAGGACCGGGGCGAACGAGCTTACGACATCTACTCACGCCTCCTCAAAGAGCGCATCGTTTTCGTCAATGGTCCTGTCAGCATACTCCCCCCTCACACCCGCTCTCATTGCTATCGCGCTAAGCACACCACCCCGCAGATCGACGACTCGCTTGCGTCGGTCGTTGTCGCCCAGCTCCTCTTCCTCGAAGCAGAAGCACCGGGACGACCAATCTCACTGTACATCAACTCACCTGGAGGAAGCGTTACAGCTGGGATGGCAGTGTATGATACCGTGCGTCTTGTTTTCACTGACGAGTGAACGAGCGGCACGGAGAAATGTGTGGAGGGGAGAGCTTATTTGCTGACGCTGTTCAACCTATATGGATTGTGAGTGTGTAGATGCAGTACATCAACGCTCCGGTTCACACGACAGTGATTGGTCAGGCGATGAGCATGGGCAGCTTGTTGCTCGCGGGAG
Source organism: Pseudohyphozyma bogoriensis (assembly GCA_024364755.1). Lineage (NCBI taxonomy): Eukaryota > Fungi > Basidiomycota > Microbotryomycetes > Chrysozymaceae > Pseudohyphozyma > Pseudohyphozyma bogoriensis. The sequence goes on from JALBUQ010000124.1 coordinate 62,462, forward strand.
GTGCGTTGCTCTCCTCCTCGCCTTCCCCTCCCCCCTCTACCCTCTTCCTTTCCACTACTCTACCTCCACTCTTATCGATATAAGGCAACCTCGCGACTCTTCTGCTTCGCGGTAACCTCGCGCCGAGAGCGATAACAACAAGCAGACGCGCTGACGTGGCACTATCCCGATGTTTCCCCCCTGCCATCCTCCTCAACTTCCGCCTGGACTCATCTCCCTATTTAACTTCCGCTCACTCACCAGGGGAGCCTGGCGAGCGGTCAGCGCTTCCAAACGCGAGCATCATGATTCACCGTGCGTCCCGTTCCGCCCTCTTCCTCGCTGCAACGGAGCTTTCCACTGACTCCCTTTTCTTTTCGACTCCGGCTGCATCTTCTTTTATCTTCTGCTGAATTTCTCACACCGTCCAGAACCGTCCGGAGGTGCCGGAGGTCCAGCATCGGACATTGCGATTGTTGCAGAACAGATGTCAGTGTCCCTGCCTACCCTCTCTTCTCTCGGCCCCCTAACCTCCTTTTCTCACTTCAACGCCCACCTTCACTTTTAAATAGTCTCAAGATCAGAGAAAGGATGTTTGATACCTATGCAGATCACTGCACGTTGCCTACGGAGCCTCGAGAGGCCGCACGAGCACGTTTCGGTTAGCTCGTGCTTATTCTTCCCTCCTGCTAAGTCTCAGCTGACGATAGTGTCACTGGTATAGCACAAATGCTAGATAGGGACCACTACCTCGATGCGGAGCAAGCTGTGACGCAGGGGATCATTGATAAAGTCGTACAGGTCAGGGAGAAAGTGTCGGTGGGAGGAGAGGGTAGTGAGGGAAAGAGCGCATGAGCTTCTGACAGCCTTTTTGTAAGCAAGAAACTGGTGCCCTCATGTTGGCATGTTAGCGGAGGCGTGAGTACACGTGGCAACCGTCGGAAAACAAGAAGCGAGGCGAAACACCAGCCGCCGGCATGAAGCAAAAAATCTTAGAAATGGTCTGTGTTTGAGCTCGCGTATGAGAAGTGCCGTTTCCCAGTGGGACTATACAAAATGGCACCCCAACACCGTCACGACGAGTCTCGCACAACCAATGAAGAGCGCGGCAATCGACACCTTCATCACCATCACGACCGAACGGGAAGGGCCTGCTGCCAAGAATATCGCACCCTAGTGGTAGCTGCTGCCTTCAAGTCTCAAACCTGCGACAAGGCGAAGAAATGCATACAACAGGATAAACACCGGTTACTAATGTAGCCGCGTCGGAGGCGCGCTCTGCTCCGCTTTCGGACACGGCTCTCGCGTCGGCAATTCCTCCTTTGCTCCGTCCCTCACCTTTGTCGACACCAAACTCGATCACTGGCACAGAAAACTCACCATGGTCTTGCGATCTCAGCTGCCGGAAGGCTCACACCTCGCCCACCTCGCCCCTTCGTCCTCGCCGCACGTCGCGCTCTCACAGGAGCTGTGGGCGATTCTCGTCGACCAGCTCGAGTACACCGGCGATGCTGAGCCCGTAGAGATCCCGCTCGCCATCTCTGCAAGGTATCCGACGGCCATCACTGGCAAGAGCTTTAGGAACCTCGTTGTCCTCGCTCGCAAGGCGGCAACGGCGGGGCCGGCAGCGAAGGTGCGTTTGTCGTCCCAGCCCTGTCGACAACCATGATGCAGTGTCGCTAACTTCTGGGCCTCTGTTGGGACAAGCAGCCAACAATATACATTCCAGCGAGCCTTCGAGCTTCGCACCCGGTCCTGTTTGGCCGGACGTCCAGGACCGAAGCCGGGCTCCCCACACTCGTCGTCTCGCTCACTCAGGCCCTGCCGCTCTCGTCCCTCGTTCTCTTCGCCCTCGACACTCCGTCGTATGAGTACGCCAGGGACAATCAGTCGGAGTTCGCGAGCCGGCTGGCCGAAGCTGGGACGCTCCGCGAGGGAGAGGTGGTGAGGCTGTTGCCTGGAGTCGGGAGCGCGTCGACGGGTGGGAGGTGGAAGGTCGCTATGGCCGAGCCTGTGCTCCAAGGTGTCGTCAAAGTCGGCACTACAAAGTTTACTCTCGTTCCGTCGACGGAGGAGGACGATCACTCGGTCGCTTCGGAGGATGGACATCCCGAGGACGGCGGCGACGACGATGCAGGTTCCGACTCTGGCGACTCTGCATTCTCGCTCGACGACGTATTCCTCGCTCAGTCAGTTCTCGTCACCCCGTCCGCGTTCGCCAGCCCGCCGCCAACATCGTCCAACAGCCTCGCGCTCACCAACGGCACCGGCGTGTACCCGGCGTTCCCCTCGTCGGCTTCTTCGCACAGCCTCGCGCCTCGCCAGACTGGCACGACGGTAGCACCGATACCCATCACTCAAGTCGTTACTTCAGAATCGCTTCATCCGCGCCCGACAGACGACGAGGACGAGACGCCGCGGGTGTACTTGCGCGCACCTGATCTCGGCAGGGTTGGCGCGTTTAGTGGGGACTGGGTGGTCATCAGGAGCGAGGAGGGAGAGGCGAGGATCGCTAGGGCTTTTGCGGCGGATGGTGTGTTGGTCGAGAACAGTCTTGGCGTGGCTTCTAGCGGGTTTGTTTGATCATCGTGGGCCTGGCAAAGAAGGGAAGCTGATGTTCGGTGTCCTCATAGCACGCCACAAGCGTACTTCCCTCCATTATTCCTCCACAACATCTCATCAACTTCAGCTTCCACCATCTCCTCGCCTGCTCTCACAATTTCCCCGACGCGTCTCACGACTCCGACGCTGCCGACCGCGGTATCCGTCACCGTCGCCAGGATCGCTTCCCCGCACTCTGTCAATCGGGTCTATCAGTCGATGTTCCTCGCTGGATTGAAGGAGTACTTCCAGGATCGGAAGAGGGTCCTCAAGCGTGGGGACTTGATTGCGGTCGGGATCAACGAGGAGGTTGCGAGATTCTCTGAATATCGTCAGGACGACGAGGAGGTCGAGTTTGTTGCTTTCTTTGACCGCTTTGTCTGTACGGATTGCTGATAATACGCCTTTTAGTCTTCCTGCATCATCGAACGCTCCAACAGCTGTCGTCTTCTTCCAAATCACCTCCCTCGAGCTACCGCCTTCCGCCTCGACGGTTCGCACGCCAGGCTGGACATCAGAGGAAGAGTTGAGCGACCAGGTCGCCGCCGGCGAGTTTGGCTGCTTTGTCGATCCGAAAATTACAAAGCTTCTTCAGACGGGGATCGAGAGAAGTCTTGTACCTGACGTCGCAGGCTTCTTGGGTCTGCGTACGTGGCCATCTTTACTCGCTGTCGCCAACCTGCTAACGCCTCTTTCGTCGCAGCGGAGTCTCCAACGCTTGATGTCAACCCTCCAGCATTTGGTGGACCGACACCTTCGTCTCGACTGTACGAATACGTCACGTCTCTCCTGCGATCCGGTGTGAGCGAGTACGACCTCCACCTCACCGTGCTGCTCAAGGGCGCGTCAGGATCGGGGAAGAAGACGGTTGTGAGGTCGATTGCGAGAAAAACAGGGTTCCACCTCCTTGAGGTGAGCTAAACTTCTTTTGCGCTGCAAATGGTGGACTGGGTCTGACGTTGTTGGCGTTCAGTTGGATTGCTTCGAGTTGCTTGGAGAGACGGACGTCAAGACGGAGGGCCACTTACGCGCGAGGATCGAAAAGGCTGTGTCGTGCTCTCCGTGCATGCTTTTGCTTCGCAACGTCGAGGCGTTGGCGAGGAAAAGTCAAGCCCTCGAAACTGGCCAAGGCTCGTCAGCTTCCACCGGTGCTTGAATTCGGCAGAAGCTGACTTCTTATGTGCGCATCAGAGCCAGCCATGTCGACAATTCTGCGAGAGTGCTTCGCTGTTGCTCGTGAAGGTTGGAAGTCGAGCGGGTTCCCAGTCATCGTCCTTGCGACCACGTGTGATGTCGACAAGATCCCCACGGGAGTTCTGGGAGCGTTCAAGGAGGAGATCAACTTTGAGGTTTGTCGCCTTTTGTCAAAACCTTGACCCCGATGACTGACCGCCCTTTCGCAGGCGCCCGGAGAGCCCGAACGACTTGCGATCCTCCGAACCCTCACTTCAACCGACATCGTTGCGCCAGACGTTTCCCTTCGAGCTCTTGCCATCCAAACCGCCGCGCTCGTCGCCAACGACTTGGTTGACCTCGTCCGTCGAGCTCGCTCGTCCGCCACCGAACGTGTCCTCGGCGTTGCTTCCGATACGACGACGCTCGAGGCGGTACGGAACGCCGGCGTTGCGCTCACGTCGTTGGACTTCAACGCCGCGCTCGAGAAGGCGAGGAGCGCATACTCGGAAAGCATTGGAGCGCCAAAGATCCCGAGTGTGACTTGGGATGATGTGGGAGGTCTCGTGAGCGTCAAGGCGGACATTCTCGATACGATTCAGCTGCCGCTGGAGCACCCCGAGCTGTTTGCAGATGGACTCAAGAAGCGCTCTGGTGAGTTGTTCGGCGGTTTAGACTTGGAGCAATGCTGATCACCATGCCATAGGTATCCTCCTCTACGGCCCTCCCGGAACCGGAAAGACGCTCCTCGCGAAAGCAGTCGCCACGTCGTGCTCGCTCAACTTCTTCTCCGTCAAAGGACCCGAGCTGCTCAACATGTACATCGGAGAGTCGGAAGCCAACGTCCGACGAGTCTTCCAGCGCGCGAGGGACGCCAAACCTTGCGTCATCTTCTTCGACGAGCTGGATTCCGTCGCGCCGAAGAGGGGGAACCAGGGAGATTCGGGCGGAGTGATGGATAGGATTGTTTCGCAGTTGTTGGCCGAGCTGGATGGAATGGCGGAGGGGAAGGGTGGGACGGACGTGTTTGTGATTGGTGCGACGAATCGACCGGATTTGTTGGATCCTGCGCTCCTGCGTCCTGGAAGGTGGGCTACCTCGTTCATTTCTCTTGCCCTGGGCTCCTTTCACTAACGTTGATTCCCTCCAGGTTCGATCGAATGCTCTACCTCGGCGTCTCCGACACCCACGACTCGCAGCTCAAGATCATTCAAGCCCTCACTCGCAAGTTCAAGCTCGACCCCAACACCCGCCTCGAGAACGTCGCCAACCTCTGTCCATTCAACTACACTGGAGCCGACTTCTACGCTCTCTGCTCCGACGCGATGCTCAAGGCGATGACGAGGAAAGCAGAGGAGATTGACGCCAAGATTGGTGAGTTGCTGGTTGGCTTGCTCTTGAATCAATTGAACGCAGAGCTGAGGCGCGGTTTTTCTTATCTTCAGCGGACTTGAACTCGAAGCCACCTTACTCCCAAGGCCAGCCCCTCACGCCTCAATACTACCTCGCCGAGCTCGCCACTCCTAGCGAGATCGAAGTCCTTGTCTCGCAGCGAGACTTCGAAGCCGCTCTCGCCGAATTGGTCCCCTCGGTGTCGCAAGCCGAGATGCTTCATTACAAGCAGGTTCAGCAGCAGTTCTCTACGCCCAAGGAGGATAAGAAGGGCGAGGAGGAAAAGGACGAGAAGAAGGTGGAGGTGGTGACCTCGACCACGTATGCGGCTGCGACGACGAATGGGACGAGTAAGGGGAAGGGGAAAGGGAAGGGCAAGGCGAAAGCGGTGGATCAGGACTTTGGGGACGAGCGTGAGGAGCCGTTCACGAATGGGCATGCGGCGGTGAACGGGTTGGTGCATGGTCAGGAGGAGGATTGAGGCTGGGTTCTGGACGTGTTAGGAAGGGGGGAGGAGGATGCCACGTTCTTGATGCCACACATCAGTGAAGATACCTGGAAAGTCTTTTTTTTTTGGCATTGATCGACAGTCTTGAAGGATTTTAGGCATCGAGAGAACAGAGAGAGGATCGAAGTGATGACGTCGCGAGAAACAGCTGTTCCGCCTGGACGAGCTCTGGGGGGATGGGAATCTTGAGAATTGCTGGAGAAGGATGAGGAAGTGCAGATCGTGAATTGATTCGAACAGTCGTCATTCCCCGTCTCAGTTTGATCGAGTTTTGCTGTTTGAGCGCCGACACGGGCCAAAGTCCGCGTTCGCCGCTCTGTCGCCCGACGCGCGATCGACCGACCCCGCTATCAGGCGGGCCAGTTGCGGTGCCTCTCTCACACATGTAA